>PVIJ01006358.1:30379-93015 GCA_004024925.1 Scalopus aquaticus | reverse complement strand
CCCACCCCCCCAAGTGTCTCTCTCCTATTTGATTTCCCTATAGTCCTGTTATAAGTGAAACCATTTGATATTTTTCTCTTTCTTTCTGGCTTGTTTCGCTGAGTATGATCCCCTGTAATTCCATCCATGTAGCTGCAAATTGCATGTGTTTATCTTCTTTGAATGCTGAATAGTATTCCATTGTGTATATGTACCACATCTTCTTGATCCAATCATCTATTTTTGGACATCTGGGTTGCTTCCATACCTTTGCTATTGTGAACAGTGCCGCAATGAACATACAGGTGCATGTATCCTTTTGGATTAGTGTTTTTGTGTCCTTTTGGTAGATTCCCAAAAGTGGTATTGCTGGGTCGTATGGAAGCTCCATGTTGAGCAGTTTGAGGAATCGCCATACAGCTTTCCATAGTGGTTGGACCAATTCACATTCCCACCAGCAGTGTAGAAGAGTTCCTTTTTCTCCACAACCTTTCCAGCATTTGTTGTTGCCTATATTTTTAATGTGTGCCATCCTCACAGGTATGAGGTGGTATCTCATAGTGGTTTTGATTTGCATTTCCTTGATTGTAAGTGATGTTGAGCATTTTTTCATGTATCTGTTGGCCATTTGCTTTTCTTGTTTGGAGAAGTGCTATTTTAGCTCTTCTGCCCATTTTTTGACTGGATTGTTAGCTTTGTTTTTGTTGAGTTGTGTGAGTTCCTTGTAAATATTTGTTATCAGTCCTTTATCGGATGTATTGTGTGCAAAGATCTTTTCCCAGTTGGTAGGGTGTCTATTTGTTTTGGTTAATATCTCTTTGCTGTACAGAAGCTTTTTATTTTGATGTAATCCCACCTGTTTATCTTGTCCTTCACTTCCTTCGCTTTGGGGGATGTGTCGTTAAAGATTTTGCTGAGATGTATATCGTGTAGAGTTTTGCCTATATTTTCTTCTATAAATTTTATGGTTTCAGGTCTTACGTCTAGGTCTTTTATCCATTTTGAGTTGGTTTTTGTGCAGGGTGTGAGGCAGTAGTCTAGCTTCATTTTTTTGCATGTGGCTGTCCAGTTTTCTATCTTGATCTAAAATCTTCTGTAGAGAGAGAGAAAAGCTGTGGAAATGAGTGAGTTAAAAATGGAGGCAAGGATAAGGGGCAGTTTCACAGATGGGTGGGTTCTCCAAAGGGGTTCAGATTTTCATAAGGAGCAGCATTGTTGCTGGCAAAAGTTTCCCGGATGCTCTCTCTGCACTTCCCATTAAACTGGGGCTGTGCTGTGCTGGGAAGTCATCTCTCAGCATGTGGTCAGAGAATTGCTCTCAGAGTTCCTCATGTGCCTGTGGGAACATGCCTAATTTCTGAGGTTGTACTGGAAATGCGTTGTTTCATTGCCATTCCATCTGAGTAATCTTGGCAAGGATGATTCTGGAGACCAGAAATGTCATCTGGCCAATAGACCAGTACCCTACAAAACCTCACTGTCCTACTGGAGGCTGCAAGGACAGCATGCCATGCCCAAATGACCATCAGCACCACAGGGACACTGGCATAGTAGGAAAGTCCTGATCTGAGAGGGGGAAATTCAGACTTGGTTATGACACATGGCATAGGTCAACTGACTCTTCTGAACCACCAGGTTATGCCAAACAAGGGCATTAAATTAGATGAGCTCATTCTCCCCTTGCCCCTCTATCCGCATGGAGATTTACTTTATATCGGTTCTTTATAGCCCTGAATTATGTGAGAATGACAACTGCATTTCTGTGTTAGACTTCCAAGTTTGAAATTAACCAGCTCTCCTGGTCTTACTTTAATAAACTTGGGTCGTGAGCTGCAATTTTATAATCAGTTTATCCAGCTCAAGTCATACCCAGCACATCTCAGAATTTTTGGTTTCTATACTGTTGGGAGAAAAAAAAAATCTGAGCAGTGTGTCTAAGGAAACTTGAAACACCGTCAAACTCTCACTCTCATGTACACACAACTGAGGGCTCATAATGTAAACCTCTGCAAGCAGATTCAGGGAAATGAATCATTAGGCAAATAATATAATAATTAGTTTCTACTTGTGCAATGCTTTCAATGTGCTAGGCACATGGGGTGGTGCATGCCATGTGCTGTAAGTATATAAATTCTGTTAGTTCTTCTAGCAGCCCTATCTGTGGGCCTTATTTTTTTCAGTTGAGGAAACACATTGCACATGACAGTCAGGCTGTGTTGGATGGTCCCTCTGAGATCCTCTAGGCACACCTCCCCATCTTCAGAATTCAAGAAATTCAGTTTCACCATATCCATCATTAGCCAAGGGGAGGATCAAAGGGTTCAGGCCTTGGAGTTGCCTAGCCCTGGGTGACTCCATTCCTTCTAAGCTGTGTAATTTTGGGTATATTTCTGAATCTTCCTGAACTTCAGTTCCATTCTCTAATATGAGAGCAAGTCCATTTACATGACAATTTGTTATGGGGCAAATGATTTAATGACAGTGTTTGACACCTGGTGCTTCCCAACTAATGTGCTTCTTTCCACCTCTTGCTCCTTCACATGATCCCTCTTTCCCCTCTCTACCTGATTCCTTTTGGTTATTAAATCATGCATTGTTTATTTCCTGTGCTTCCCAGGAGAAAGGTTACATTCCTTTCTTCTGTAAGCCCCTCTTGTGATTTGTTCTTTTTTCTACCCACAAGTATTTCCTTTCTGGATCCACCACCTTCTTTAGGCTGGAATGCCCCAAACTTCATCTTCATTGCAGAAAGGCCTGTGGGGACTTTGTCCTGGAGCTTTGAAAATCTTTTCCCTTCCTGCTCAGTACAATCACATCTCAGCATCCAAGAGCAGCCATGTAACAGCAGCACAGACAAGAGTCAGAGGAGGTTACTGGATTCTAATTATAAATAAAGCAAGCTGGAGTTGTATAATTAGGTTGGAAGGAACAGAGTTATAGCTGTTTTAAGGGTTGTGACCCAAACTGACAAAAGACAGAAAACTCAGGGAGGCAGACACCTCATCAACCTTGCCTTGAAATAGCCTGGGTTTTTTGTTGTTGTTGTTTTGTTTTTTGGTTGGTTTTTTGTTTTGTTTTGGTTTTGGTTTTTTTTTTTTTTTTTTGGATGATATATTGTTCACCTTCAAGGTATTTTGAGCTTCTAATTTTTGAATTTCCTTTTTTAAAGCATTCACAGAATGTTATACCTGGGAGACTGATGGACTCCTTTGAAACTTAAATAACCCAAAGGAGCCATCCAAACCTGTGGGTGGAATATGTATTCATGCATTTTTTAAAAAAGCATATTATATACATCAGAGACTCGGATGGCTCATTAGGAGGGTTTGGTGGAGTATATAATTCAGGATTTAATGTGCTATCCATGGACTACATTTACTGGGACTGTATTAAAGCTGTTTTATTTTACTTTATTTTCCACAGTAACATCTAAAGCTGAAAGCATTTACACAAAATGACTGACTAATCATTTGCATAGTTTCATTTTTGAAATCTAAGCTTTTTTGAAGTTTGATGAAAACCAGACACACCTGAAGCCAACATGCCTTCCACGAAGCTTAAATAACCTTGGTAAAACCTTCCTTTTTAAAAAATTTACAGTGAGGCAGAGAATGAGTTATTTTAACTTTTGTCTCTGGGGGATTTTTTGGGCTTGCATCCCTGTATGCAACTCTCGGGATTCTTTACAGAAAAAATTAGATGTTGGATTAAGCTACAGGAACACTTAATATTTTATTCTTTAGCACATTAATTATTCTTGATATTTTTCAGGATTAATAAAAAAGAGGATAGTGATGAGTGGGAGTTAGAGGAAAGTCAATATGGTGACTGAGATTTGGGAAACTATACATTCGAACTATGAGAGAAATAAGCAGGTGAAGAGGGAAGAAATTCATGTCTTTACACCTTGTGCAGATTCCAAGCCCCACAATCTCCCTAGTCCCTGTATATCTCCTCTCTTTTCTGCCAAAATTTATAGACATAAAGTATTTTTCTCACTTTGTTGCTATTCCAATTGGGCACATAGAAATATTCAAACTACTCGTGGGTCCATATGGCTGTTAAGCATCACTGTACATTAATTTTCTGGACCCTGGGGAGCTGCAGAGAGAAGTGAATCATCTGGTAGTCCCTTCTCTTAGTGTGTGGACAATGGGTTGGGTTGGGGGTGCTGCTGAGACATCTGAGGACTGCCAGCTCTGACCAAGTCCTCCTGACCCACCCAAGGTTATGGCAATGGTCCAGAGAAAGGTATATTTTTAAAGCAGAGTTTAAGAAGAAACATAGAACAAATAACAATTATTCTCCTAGTATTTGGTGTTCCCTGTATATTTCTGGATGTATGTTTCATATCACTGAATATAGTCACATTGTAGAAATAGCAGGCAAAAACCTACAAATTTTTTTTCGTTGTAAAGTCCTAATGTTATACAGAGGACAAGTCTAGCTTGAAATAAAATTTCCAGTTATGGGACTACATAGCTGTTCCAAAGTTGCTTTATCCCTAACAACTCAGATAGAAATGGAAGTATGTATTCTGGGCAACTGTGTTGGGTACATTTAAAAGTTTATTTGGGGGCTTCCCTGGTGGCGCAGCGGTTGGGCGCTGCGCTGTGGAGCTGTCGGCAGCAGCGATGCGAGTTCGATGCCCAGCCAGGGAGAATCCCACATGGTGCAGCAGACCTCTCCTCCCTCGCCCACTGCTCCCCTCAGCAGTGTACTTCTGATCTGCCTGTTCTGCTCCATACTCTGTCTCTGGTGAACCCTCTCGCCGCCCCACGCCTCTGGCTTGTACCCCAGCTTGCATGTATAAATAAATAAATCTTTAAAAAAAAAATAAAAATAAAAGTTTATTTGGTAATGATAAAGGCACTGAAATTAAAGATACTCATCTGAACAAAATTGTTCAATAAAAATCAAAGTAGTAAAAAAGTAATGCTCACCAATTAATATTATATTAAATATTCTGATTAAATTAATAGGTGTTTTAAGTAAATAAAAAGCAACGTAATTTCAAAGTTGTTTAATACTCTGTGGTTGGAACATGGAGAAACAGACTTCATTAGAAATATGAAGGGGGTATGTGAAAATTACCTTCTGTAGGAAATACCATTAATCCAGCTATCCCAATTTTGGGCATTTATCCAAAAAATATGACAACACTAACTTGAAAATATATCGGCACTCCTATGTTCACTGCAGCATTATTTACAATAGCCAAAATACAAAAACAATCTAAATGTGCATTGACGAGTAAATAAAGAAGATGCTAAAGATATGCCATGGAATATTGCTCAGTGATGAAAAAAGATGAAATTGTCCCACTTTGCAAAAATGTGGATGAACCTGGAGAGTATATGTTTAATGAAAAGTCAAGAATTGTATCATTTCACTCATATGTAGAAGATAAGGAAACAAAGTAATGAACAGAAGAAACAAAACAAAAACACTCAGGTACAGAGAACAGATTGGTGGATAACAGAATCGAAATCTGTGGATGAAATGGGTAAAGGAGTCAAATGTATGGAAGTGGATGGGAACTCCACTTTTGGTGGTGATCATAATGTGGCACTTACAGATGTTGAGATTTAACACTTTACACCCAAAACTGACGTAACAATATAAGCCAATGTTGCTTCAATTCAAAACAAAAAGAAACATCCGGGGAGCCATATTACAGGATTGTCGTTTAGGTTGGAGAAAGTGAGGGTTCAGTTTACAGGCTTTCAAAAAATAACTAATTGATGATCTGCTAGGTGATTTGCATAGAAAACACAAGGAGTGAGATTTGTGGTCAGCAACTAAATTAAACTCTCTGTCACTTCTCAAATGACCCACCCTCCCTTGTTATGTTGGACAGGCTACTATGTTCTACTTTATTCAAAACTTGTTAGAATAGCTTTTTCTTGCTTGCCTGAGTTCTACCCCCTCTTAGTCCTTTCTAATAGTCTCTCTAAATCTTACTCTTGCCTCTGGCCTCATTTATTTTGCATTAAACCACTTCTATAAATCCCAAGATTACTTTGCCACTCTTAAGACGATAAACTCATGATATGTTCTGAATGAAAGTCCACGGCTAGTTACTCCATGTGAGACATGAAGGCCGTGGAATAGGCCTCCCCTGGAAATCCAGATCTTTGTGTTGGGAGTGAGCGTCACCATGTAGAGCCCTGGAGTAAATTACTTCAAAGTACATTTTCTGAAAACACTATGTGCTCTGATTCCTGGATTGATTCAGAGGATGATTCCTCTGATTCCTGTGCTTGACTTATGATCTCAGTTTGGAAGAAATACTGAGATCAGCTTTTCTTACCCAACCACTAATATATTATCACACAGCACTGTTCCTTGTATAAATAACCTATTTCCCCCACCACTGTCTTCTTCCCTCTCTCCCCTTCCTTCCTCCCTCCCTACCTTTCTCTCTTCCTCCTTCTCTCCCCTTCCTCCTCTCCTCTCTCCCTCCCTCCCTCCTTCCTTCCTTCCTTTTCTCTCTACTTAATTTTTTAAACAATATATTTTGATTTACCATTGACTTGCAAGTCCATATAGATTTTAAGAGTAGATTTTATTTTTATCCTGTGAGTTTTTTCTTAAATTACAAAAATAACGAAGTTATAAGCTAATTTATTTCCATTTTTACTAATTTCTGGGTCAATTTCTTCTAGCTTTTATAATTTACTGGTAATGCTAATAATGTTTCAGAAATGTTTTTTAAAACTCTATGGCAATTGAAAAGTGAAAACCAAGGGCATAGTCTCAGTGAGATCGTGTGTTGGGTCCTGCACAGGTTGCAGAGTTGAGTGAGGCATTTTTGATTCCCTCAAGGAATTTATATCCTCATAGACAAATGTACAAAGCTCCACCATGAAAACTGTGCTTCTGTAAAGTCTCTGGGGTTCCGAGGTAGATGTTTGGGGTGTGGAAGTGAGATCATCAGCTGCTTCTTAGTTCAGAGAGTAGCTGCTGATGGGGACATTGGGAACATTGTGTTCTGTGAAGATTAGGGTCCTCTAAGGGGCCTCTGTCTTCTTCTTCCTCTTATTACTGTGGAAGAAGAGTCCATATGTCTATCAAATGCCTTGTCTTGTCCTCAGAGTTCAGCCTTTAATCTCTCTCTGACTTCCAAAGGAATACAGAATGAAAAAATTTGTGAAGGTAAAATTGATTTTTGCTCTTTGGCATTTTAGCAACACTTGCCATGGCCAAACCCCCACCAGGGACCATCTCCTGTTCTCTTGACTGCAGCCACATCTCCCCCTCTTGGTTGCCGCTTTCCCTCAGGGTGACTTTTCTCCCTCCCCATTGGATGGCTCTTTCTTTCACTCACTCCATTTTTGGGACTCCTAAAGACTAAGAACTAGGCCAGCATATTTTCTTTTTTTTTTTTCTTCCCCTAGGTAATCTAATCCCTTTTCACAATTTTAAATGCCATCTTTTAGAGATAAATGTTAGCTTTATCTCTCTCAGCCAGATCTTTGCATAGGGCTTCAGTCTGACTTGTTTGTCTTCATGTGATTCCCATTTGGATGTTTCAGAGACATCTGAGCCATAGTCACCTAATACGGAGCTCCCTTTCAACCGCTCCTGCCCATGCCTTGCTGTTCTAGTTTGGGCTCCAACAACCAGCCACCCAGACACTCAAACAAGAAGTCTAGGAATTTACTCATGACTCCTCCTCTCCCCACACAGGATCATCAGTGACCTCCAGTGGGTCTGTTTAACACTTTGTGTGCTGGTGCCCTTTAAATTTACCAGCCCTTGGGGCTGGCCATTTTCTGTGCCACCGCACAAATGGTATAAGCATTCAATAAAACACACACAACTCCTGAACTACTGCATATTAAAAAAACTGTTCTATCTCTCATAAAACACCTTACACTTTCATCAAAACAATGTGTAAAGCTTCTAGACTGAGAACGATCAAAGAAATAGCTCCTAATAGTTCCAAATAAATCCACTGTGGTGTGAAAAACTGAAGACTAGATGAACACGTATTAATACGTGAGCGGCCACCTGATACTGGTGACAAAAACACGTACTAATACGTGAGCAGACCACGAAGTGTTAATAAATAAACAAGCAGCCATCCCTCACACTCTCTGCTCTCGCGCCTTTGGCAGGGACCACCATGATTGTGTCTGGATGAGTGGGACGCCCTGCTCACTCACCCCCCCAGCAGGGAGCTTGACATACAAATCTCACGTTTATGTTGTCACCCTACCTAAGTCCCTTCAGGAAAACTTTTTCTAATATCCACTCCACATCAGGCAAAAATCAAAAACAAAAATGAAACTGTTGTTTAGTCTCTTTTTTGCCCGATACAGAGATGCAACCATTACTCTTTGCTGTTTGGGATTCTATGTTTTTGGCCTTGCTCCCTACCTCATGAGGTTAGGAAGGGTTTTCCAAAATGAAGACAGCTTTCTGCTTTACAGAAATTCTAGTGAATTCTGCAGGGTAATAATGTTTCTTTTTTCACATGATCAGAAATTGGAAAACAGTTGGAAAGTTCCTTCGAAAGATCCCTGCCCTTTGCATTCACAAATATTCCATGAGTCAAGCTGATGATAACAGGTACCAGCAGAGAAATATTTATTTTCACTACTATGGTGATACTCACACCACTGACTCAAGTAGAAAACATTTCAGGGCAGCAGATTCTGTAATATTAAAGTGATCATTTACTAGATCTATTATCTAGATTCTCTCTTTTTCTTCATTTAAATTTCATTATTATGGGGCGGGGGGAGAAAGGGGTATTTGCTTGGAACCTCTATGGAAATTAATTGATGTCTTCCTCACACCGGGCAGGATAATTTAAAAATTAATATACTGTGCAGACAGCAGTGCCTAAAGGTTATAGAGACTGACTGGTGAGCTGCAGGCATTTGAGTCTGGCAAGCAGAATAAGAAATAGATAAAGCTAAATTACAGACCTATTAAGAATAAATTAGTGGTGTCAAAAAAGCAAATTAAGCTGCAGATAATCAAACTAATTTCAGGGTCTCTAGTGAGTGTTAATGCTTAATTCTTCTCATGTTTGATGAAGGAATCTATTAATTAAAAATATTTATATGAAAACAAGTCTGCACAAGGTCTGTATTTCAAGAGGGACCAGCTTCAATTGACATGACTTCAAATGATGGACCTGATTTTTCAGGAAAAAGCAAGACCTGCCTTCACACTGTCTAAATTAGAGCCCATTTTCCTAAAATACTTTTGCCAGCTGGAGAGAGCATTTGCCTCACTTTGCTACACTTTCATTTCCTTCCACTCTATCTCTGACTTTTTGTAACCAATTCTGAACCATCCATTCTGCTTCTTTTTATCCCATGCTTTCTTTGCCGGGGGTTGTCACTGAACATCAAAGTAGAGAAGAGTTGGATTCACAACTGATTTTGGAGAAGGAAAGGGATGTCGTGAGGAAGGTTGCATTTTGAGAGGTGAGCAGGCAAGACTGGATGCCTGTGTACAAGAAGGAATTACAGAGGATGTGATGTCCCGTGAGCATTAGCAGATATGAAACTTAGGAATCAGATGAAAGAATGGGTCTTCATAATATGATTCACTGTCTGTTATTTAATTTTCTTCTTTCTACTCAATTTATTGCAGTAAAAGTGTTACTACACAGGTGCGATGCCATGGGCCAAAATGAAGATTAACTTTTCACATCTGTTCCTCCTATTCAACCTCTGACAAAGAATCGGAGAAAAACTCAGCAGGGAGGTCCCACAGAGCTGTGTCCTGCACGCTGGTCCTTCTGGAGTGAAATCACCTCATAGTTTCGCAGTTCTGGAATAAATGGAGCAAAGTCGGCCAATCACACTGCTGTGTCTCACTGCCCTACTTTATATCAGAAAGGGAATGGAGTCAGAGACTGAAATCAAAGCAAACCTCCCCTGTCTGCTGCCAGTCTTGCTCCTGCAAGTCTAGCACCTGCTAATAATAGTAGGGAGAATGGTAGAAGACAATATACAGAGTTTTGGTCCTTTTACTTATTTTTTTTAATTGACAAAGTTATGCAACACAGAAGAAAAAGCAAAAAAAAAAAATTTTACAAAGGGTAAATATAGAATGAAAAGTCAATCTCCCTTGATTTCTCAGTGCAGACATTTTCACAGAGGAAAAATGGCTTACAGAGGAGACAAAAAATAATAATTATCCGGACAGTGGCATGAGGTTCTGACAAAACATTGAGCTTCTGCAGTGCAAAATGCTCAGTGTCACGGGGTGCAGTCCAAGTGCAAATCCTGCCACATCCTCCTGGGGAACAAAGGACTGTCTGTCATTACAACAGGACGGGCTCTGGCTTTGCTGGACCCTTATCTAGGAAGCAGGCCACACGCATTTCTAACTATCTCACAGGATGACACTGTAGGGACAAGTCCCCAATTTTTTTGGTCTGTTTTCTTTGGGGAGTTGCTGAGCACCAGGTCACTCCTATTTTAACCACTGTCCAGTGGTGACAAACAATGGACTTTCACCACTTACTAAGTCAGCCCCTGGAAATTTTCAGTTTAGTACTGTATATTTATTCTATGCAATAGCAACGAATAAATCAGCAATTATTCATTAAAAGCCTGTTATATGTAATAGGTATATTTCTTGATCCTTCAAGGCAGAGTTAAGGATTACAGAAAACTCTGTACTTCACCTTTTTAGCATTTAGCATGTTGCATAAACATGGGCATGTGTATTGTTATTTCATTAATACCTAACAGACTTCTGTATTTTTTTTTCTTATCATCTTCATTTGTCCCCACAGCTCTAGAAGACTGATTTTCTCTCCCACAGCATTAATTTATATGGGGATGTGGCTAATTCCCCAGTTAGATCCCAGTTGTCTTGTCAAAGTCTAAAGATCTCAGGCCACTCTCTCTTTCATTTCAGAGGTTCTTTCTGAGCTCTGCTGATGCAGATGAGTAATATTGATAGCATAACCCTGCAGACGAGCGGCATTGCTAGGAGACCACGGTGCTATTTTTATGTTTGTGTATTTTTATGCCTCTCTATATGTGTCTGCATAAAAATAATGCTATGCTTTGTGGCAACTCAGAGATGTAAGGTATTGCCAAGATATTGGCAAGTGACTCAAAAGCCCAAAGCTTTTCTTATTCTGCAATTTCCTTGAGGGTTTCTATGGCTTTGGAGCAAAAGAATAATAAACTTCATATCCGTGTGCTGGTAACATTCATCCTGAATTGCTATTTAAAATTTAGAGATGGCCACATCCTCTATTTTCATCATCTTAAGCTTTATTTCAGTACTGCTGGAAGGGGAATTTATGTCCGACAGCACCCTGTCATTATAGTCTGCTATTTGCTGCTGTTACAGTCTCATGTATTTCTGCAGTTATGCTGCTTGGACAAGTCTCCTCAGTCATCTGACTCTGATGATTCTTAAAGCGAATTAAAGACCAAGAAGCCAGTGAATCCCCTCTGTCTCTCCAGATCCTTCTCTCATCTGCCCTTTGCTTCAGGAATCCAAATATCTATCACTTCTATGCACCTTACTACTTTGGTACCATCATTGGTCCCTTAATGAGAGGCAGGAGCAAACTGGGTGGGAAGGGAGAAAAAGCTGCAGTTGTGATAGGGTGACTCCCTCCTGCTGTGGCTCTTACCTTCTTACCACACCTCTTTATATGGTATCAGCTTGGAACTGCTGCTGATCCTTGGGTATTTCATCAACCATGGCTGGTTTCCCGGAACCCACCCAACCTCTGTTTTAAACATCCACTATTATTACTTTGGTATCCACCTGGGTCCTTCCAGGACCCTGAGTGATGTAGCCATCACAGCCATTAGGCTGAGTTGTGATGTCTATGTGGCATGAAATTCCAAAACAGCTTGAAGTTTATAAAACGGTGAAAGGACCTCATCTTGTGATGAATCCCGAAGTCAGGACCTTAGAAATCCTTATATCTGGATTTGTCAACCTTATATTTAATCACCCATTGGTGATACTCCTTGGGATTTTAGCAATAAAAAGGTATCAAAGGATAGGTGACAGTCTATTTATGACTTTTAATATGGGATTAGAGATGTGAATTGAAACCCTAGGTTTATGCATTGTTATAGGGATTTGCCCTCTGAAATGGTTTCTTTGAAAAGACCAGGTGTAATCCTACCCCACTTGTATAGGAATAGAGTAAACAACAGAGATGATAGTGGGAAATACCAAATGTAAGGAATGCCTCTTTTAAGTCACCCTTCCCTGTCATGTCCCTGACTACACACACACACACACACACACACACACACACACACACACACGCTTACATGCTTACATAACGCACATGCATGCACATGCATAAACACACAGAATGTTCCTTCCAGACATGCCTTGGCTTTAGCCCTTGTAAGAGAATTCTTGTATCCAGGGAATACAGCCTGATGGGGTACTAGCATACTTCAGTAGTTTTTGTGATAATTAGACTATGGGAAGATACCCAAGATATATAAAAAACTCATACAATGCAACAAAAAGAAAACCAATAACTCAATTTAAAAAATGGGCAAAAGAGCTAAATAGACACTTTTTCAAAGAAGACATACAGATGACCAACAGGCACATGAAAAATACTCATAATCATTTATCAGCAGGGAAATGCAAATAAAAGCCATCTACACCTGTGAAAATGGCCCATATCAAAAAGATCAGAAACACGGTGGGATAGTTGACCACACCTGAAGGAAAAAAGTCCTATAATGTCAAAAAATGCAACAAGGATGAGAAACAATGGTACTTTATTAAATTTTTTTAAAAAAGCTACAAATATTGGTTAGGATGTGGAGAAAATAGAATCTTAAATTTAAATGCCCAAGGACAAAGGAGTGGATTAGAAAAATGTGGTATATACACACAATGGAATGCTACTTAGCTATAAAAAAGATGAACTATTGCCATTTGCAACAGTGTGGATGGAACTGGAAGGAATAATGCTAAATGAAATAAGTTAGGAGAAAGGCAAATAGTGGATAGTTTCATTTGTATGTGGAATTTAGAGGAACAAAACAAAGTGTCAAACAAAATCAAACCAGTTACAAACTTTAGAATCGGATTCTAGAATTGAAGCTACAAGATAGGGAGAAGGGGAAAGACAAAGTGGCGAGGAGTCATAATGAACTACAACGGAGGCCTGTAGGTGTCTTGATGGTGGGTGTGGAGTGGTGACATGCATCTGAGGAGGTGTGATCTTGTGCCTCTGAATTAAGTAGTGTCATAATCAATGTTGCTTCAATAATAAAAAATTAAATTTAAGAAAATGAAAAGTGTCAGTTAAGCGAGGCTAATTGTATCTTCTGGAATTCATTTTTCTTGGTGAGAAAATGCCATAAAAGAGACTTGTGGGTGAGAAGTAGAGTGTGGAAGTAAAATTGTGGTTCAAAACCATCATTATGGATCTGTAGATTGATCTCATTGGTGGAGGTGATTACTGCCTGCAACTACTTCCCATTCTCCAATCCTACCTTGACTCTTCTGACTGACACCCAGTTATATGTGTTTAGCAACATGACAAAGGGCTTTGGCATTGGGGACCAAACCTTTAAGTTCAGTGCAAGAAGAAATGATAGAGATTTCAGTCCTCTTCATTGCCTTTGGCTCATGCTTGTGGGTTTCATTATATTTTTATTCATTCCCACCTTATTACCATCAGTCCATTCCTGCTACATGATAGCCTGTGGACTTAACCATACATCATTTTATCTAGAGGCAAATGGAAGGGATGTATATGCTAAGATTTGCTCATAATACTTTGACATTCTAGAGGGGTACAAGTGCAAGATTCTCAAAGAGATCTATCTGTGGCCTCAACAGTGTCATGCTCTGAGCTAAGTGTCTAGAACATAATAAACTGCCAATAAATATCAGCTGTTTTAATGATTATGATGATGATTATGGTTATTATCACCCCAGAGAAGGTTGTACAGAGCCAATTTTCCAGCACAGAATGTCTGCCCCTCTGGATCCACATCCCTCTCACAGAACTGGTTCGTCTTCGAGGTCATCACCATGATTGCCCCACCCCTGCCTTCTCTCCCTCCTACAGAGAAGGGATACGATCTGATCCTCTAAATTAGTATTTGGTGTAGTAATGCTTTCAAGTGTATTTGCATTTAAAAGGAGAGGATGGTGCTTTCAAAAGAGGAGGACATTTTTAATGATGTAGTACAAAATTTCATAGAATATTTAGTGATGGATAAGTAATATCACAATAGTTGTGATATATTTGTATTATCAGGCTTACCACAGCCTCTTGGTCTTGCCTGTGATCAAATGCTCGTACTACACATCACCCTTCCTATCTGCCTTATAGGAGGGACACAGTAGTATGGCACAAGAACTGACACAGGACTGAAAAATGGGAGCAACAATGAGTATTGGAGACAAAGAATTGCCTTGGGGAAAAACAATAGCCTCATAAAGCTTGCTGGATAGTAATTTTGTAGGCACAGAAAAAAAGAAAAAGGGAGCAGGCTTGTTGTATTTTGAGAGTAAGAGGTGCCAGTGGGTATAGTGTTTCCTAAGAGAAACTATACCAGAAATTACAGATGTGTGTCAAAGAAGGGTTGCTCACCCAAGCGTGTTTGTGAGGTTAGAGTTGTCATCTTTGGACAGGAATGACATAAATGAATGAATGAGTCTTGGGAATGTTAGCTTCCCATGGACAATTGACTCTTTGGTAAGTACCAGTTGATTTATTTGATCAAAATGAAGAATAGTGTCAAATTATTCTTATGGGAACTAGTACAAAACCTTGACCATGTAGTATGTTGGATAAAAATCTAATATATGAGGTGCGAGTATCAGAAAGATTAACAGTGACTCAAGACACCCCAAGTTCTATTCACAGCATGGTCTCCAAACAGCTGTGTACCTAAACAGTTTCTTAATCCTCATATACTTCTGTGAAATGAAGGGATCAGTACTAGATAATATTTAGGGACCTTTTCAGCTAGACAATGAAATAGTAATGCATTCTGTACTCGAGACTGTCAAATGAGATAGCTAGTTACTCTTTGCAGTGGCATGCCTCCCCCTTGGGTACATCATCCTGTGATGGCTAGTTGGTGACAGCCTCATTCCATGTCCTGTCCCCAGCTTCTTGCAATGATTTATGCATGCTTAACACTTATCAATTGCTAAGTCCCAGATGAATCTGTTTCTATGCTTCTGATTTTGCTTTCGCTTAGGTTTATAGGTGACAGATGTAAAAATTAATTCTCATAAGTTCTTTCTTGTACCTAATAAGTCATGTGGATTCAACCAGTGGATAGAAAAATGCAAAATAACAGATTTGGGTGGCAAGCCTTTGATTCTTTGTTTTAGAGGAAGTGTTTATAGATACTAAGGTTCCTGAGATTTTGGTGTTCGTTTTTAGACATTTTAATATTTCATTTTAGTTCTTTTTCTCATATTTATTTTTTATAAAATTGATCATAACTATACCTCTCCTGCCATTCCATTCCATCACTTTTAGCCAAATAACCCGATACTAACATTTCCTGCTTAATATACAGTTTATAAAAAATAATATTTTTATTAGTAGAAAAATATTTACCCTTAAATTTGAACTTTGTGATAAACTTAGAAAAATAGCAATTTTCATTTATTTCTCCTCCAGGAAGAAACTGTTCAAATATCAGCTAGTTGTGGACTTTTCCTAACTATCTGGATCATGACAGATATATGAGAAATTTGACAATTGTGGTTTTTAACAGCTCATCCCAGAGGTGATAAATAAAATGAGTTGGCATGGAATCCATCACCTTAATGTGTATCTGTGGGGTAATGGGAGACATCAAGCATGGGATGCCAAAGTGTCCCCAGTGTTTGATGAGATCCCATGTCTGCATGTCCATGGAAAAGAGATAAAGCTGTCAGTGAGTTCATCTTAATGTTGTTGGACAAATAGTCATGTCTCCTACATGTCTGAATACAGCTGCCCCTTATAGAAAATCAATGATTGGGTCTCAGAAGCCATGAAAATTAGCATAGCCTGCAAGTCAGAACCAAGGATAATCTCAGATTGGCTTATATAACTAGAAGCAGAGAAAAAGCAAAGGCTAGGCAAGATGAGGAAGATGACTCATGGCTCATCTGGTGTTTACATGCTTTAGATGCTTTTCAGATGTAATAATAAAGTCTTTTTGTACTTCTTTTACCTTTCAGAGCTTTTGGAATGCATTGCCTTGGTTGATCATTAGATTTGATGAAAATTAAATTATAATATGTTATTTAAGAAAGTCTGTGAATCACCCTTGGCCATCATGCTGTTATTTTAATTTTGGGATGGCTCCTCAGTTGTCCATAGTGTCTTTTCATTTTTGTGATTGTTTTCCCTAGGAGGACATTTGGAGAAGAGTGGGAAAATCTGTGGCAATGATTCATTCAGTTCTGTATTTATTAACCAGCAGCTACTGCTTTAAACCTCTCTCCTTTTAATTGTATTTTTAAAAATTATGTGACACATTTACATTGCTCAAAGAGCTAATATATACTTATACTTATGTACATATGTACTTTCTAGTCCTGCTCACATCTAACCACTAGCCCTGTTCCCTCTTGCTTTATACTTTTATCAAATTCTTATGTATAATTTTATGTTTCATTTACAATGAGTGAGACGCTGTCTAGCAGATAAGGGCACAAGACCAGCGAGCACATACAGCAGACCAGCTGGCAAAGCATTTATTGGGAGAGAAACTTGTGGAGATAAGCATTTAGCGGATATGTGACTCCCTACTGCTTATCACTCTCTGAGGCAGCAAACTGGGATCTAAAAGGAACAATGATCAGATTTGGGAAGCAGGTCTTTAACAGTTGGGTGGTGGGCTACATGATTCTCCTCCTCCCTTGGCATGATCAGACAGCTAGGTGTACAGACCTTGTGACTGGAGCTATGTGACAATAGCTCAATGGCCTCAAGACCACCTGCGCTACCTTAGTACTTTCCAGAATCAGTCACCTTAAGCTAAGAGGAGATCGTCACCTTTTCACTTGTAGAGAAACAGAAGAGCTAAAACTCAGAAATCCATGTCATTAAATTTATAAGCTCACAAGACGAGTCTGGTTTTGCTGTAGGAAACACTAGAAGATGGTTAGGACGTGAATAAGAAAACAAAAGTCATGAATAATAATTGAAGCTCTGTCTTAATACAGAGGTTCAGGGAACTAGAGATGATTGAGAAGATAGGTTCCTGTTTGCTAAGAGCTCATATGAGGAAACCGAATGTTCTGAATTGCCACTGGTATATGGATGGTGTGTTGGCCTTTGCTAAGATCCTCCCTTACTGACCAACAGATAATTGATTCTATTGTCTAAAGCGATCCTAGAGGGCCTCCCTGGTGGTACAGTGGGTTAAGTCGCAGCACTATGAAGCTATCCAGAGCCACTGCAGCACAAGTTCGATACCCAGCCAGGGATCTTCCCACATGGTGCAGCAGACTTCTCCTGTCTCGCCCATTTCTCCCCTCAGTCAGTCTGCCTGTTCTGCTCTCCACTCTCTCTCCGCCACCCCCTCTACTCTCACCCCACCCCCGCACCACCCTGATCACACACCTCTGTCTTACACCCCAGCTTGTATGCATAAATAAATACATCTTTTAAAAAAGTGAAATATAAGTAAAGTGATCCTAGAATTTACACTAATTTTCTGGGTCTTTGAGGTATAGACATCTTGTTGGTTACTTGGCTTAAGTATTTGACAGATTCTATGTTTTTTGTTATCGGTACAGTTATTCCTCACCCAGGAATTTGACCACAGACAAAGCTGCAGAGTGAAATGTCTCCTCCTGGGCAATCATGGATGCGTACTGCACAATTTTTTCTCCAAGAAAGAAACTGATGGAAGGAATCCAGGTAAGGAACAGTGTCCAGCTGCAGCACCTTCAAGATCTGCTGTCTAAGCTGAGCCACACTGTTGTTGGACAGCTCCCAGTAAATGCCTGACCACCGTGGGTATAATAGAGCATGGATTCTTCTGATCCATGTTGGACTCCTCAACGGCCATTCTTTGCATGGGGATTCCCCCATTGGGTGGCTGAGGTTTTCTTAGAGTTTTACTACTGGCTGAACCTCTTTCTATGTAATCTGTTTCTTCAGGTAGTCCCATCCTAGCAGATAATGAACTTCTTTTCCATAAATGAAAACTTAGGCCTCACAACCAAACAGTAGTGCAAAGTTATTCTTATTTTTAGATGACATGCTAAGTATAACTTTCTTCATAACTTTTTTCATTTAACAATATGCTCATGTAATTTGGATAAATGAACAGTCCTTGTGTTTTTTCATCCCTGTGGCAATTTCTAAGATGAAAATATTTGACAAGCATGAAAAGAATCTACAAGGCTGATTGCCTTTGTCCCTTTCCATTTTTAGTTTTCAGGTTTCATTTGAAAAATGCATATTGGATAGACAATAAATTGTGAGTCTTTTCAAGTATGAGAAAGCTGTTTTCAACAATGGTTTATGTTTGATCTGCTTACAGCCAATTTTTTTGAACTGATTGATTGACAAACTACTCCATGCCTAAAAGTTATGATGAGTTCCTGTGAGTTTAGTAATACTTTCTGATAATTTTTCTTTTATTAATCACACTATTTTATACGTATATGATAATTTTTAGCATTTACAAGGGGAAGCTAGAATATTTATTTATTCAGATGGTAATATTTGGTGTCCATGTGGATATGAGAGCTCTTTGTAGATTTAGAGGCAATAGCTATGTCACCCTAAATAACACAATAGACATTCTTTTTGAAAAAAGAAGTTTTAAGGAAAATGCCTTTAAGAATTTTTTGATGTTGTTGGGGGTGGAATAGAAGGAGAGAGACTATTAAGTATTCTTATAATACCCCTTTGCCCCTTCCACACAAATAAATAAATAAGTAAGTCGGTAGGAAATTCTCAGAGGTGGTGGAATGTTTATGACTAGATTGTGGTAGTGGTCTCAAGGGTGTATACAAATAAAAGTCCATAATACAATAAGATTTTTACCTACTATTTTGAAAGTAGAAAGCAGTGGCACTCTTGTAATAAAGATGCAGCTAACTTAAAAAAAAATCTTTTTCCCTTTTTATTTTTGTATCTTTGAACAATTCACTTAACTGCAGCTCAATTTCATCATAAGTTGCATGAAATAAGAGTACCTGCCTGACAGAGTAGTTATAAGAATTTGAGGGTTATTAGTCAATTCTTATTATATATAGAAATCCAATTAAGTTTATTTGAGTGAAAATTTATTTATATAGACATAGACATTATTATGTTACTGGTTATTTCTATTAGCAATTAACAATGGGTATCATACCATGAAAGTCTGACTGTTTCTCTAAGTAGTGGCTCTAAGCACTGCAACTTTTACTATTCTTTGGAGGGTAATTGGAGATATTTTTGATTTTCATGACTTGGGAGTCTTACTGGCATCTCTCGAGTATATACCAGGGATCTGACTGTTTGAAAAATTGGGTTAGTGTTCAGCAAATAATCCCTTATCTCCCCTATCTTCCTATGGACCTTTGAAGTCACCTCATTGATGCTAGTGTCAGTCAGGTGACTTGCTTTGGCCAATGGAATATAAGCAGATTATGATGCAAGTAGAGACTTTAACTGGGTTTGGGTGGTTTGGTTTACTTTTTAACATTGGTCATTAAAAGTTTAAGTACCTTTTGGTCCAAGGATATAAAAGAGATGTAAATTAGACCCAAACCCAAGATAAGCCAAATCCAGCTGATGTACAATCTGAATAAAAATTGCCTGGCTGAGCTCAGTCAATATCAGAGGCATGCATGCTGAACTGTGAGCATGAGAATAAATGTTAGATGCTGTAAGTCACTCAGTTTTGAGACAGTTGGTTATAAAACATGATTGTGGCAATGGCAACAAATAGCTTAATACTTACGTACTGAGAAGATATTATTTGCCACTCTGCTGTATTTTCAATGGCTCTGAATAGGTAAGAAATAATAGCAATTTGAATATGAGAAGAAAACATAATAAAGTTTGGATGCTTATTATAATCAACAATTGCCTCTAAAGATGCTGACATTAACTGTGGCAATCACACGATCTAGGATTTGAGAAATGCTTTTGACACTTGCTTATTTGAACATCTGGCATTAACATATCATGAATGTCTGAGTATTCTCTAAAACAGATCAGCTAAAATAGTTTCAATGGTGATTATATTTTTGTATTAATTGATAAATGTATATGAGGATATTTTGGGGGAGTGAGGGTTTAATACTTCCCTTCAATTCTCAATAGTATTTGAGGTCTTTTTCACTTACCTCTCTCTCTCACAAACATACACACACACACACCACACACACACACACACACACACACACACACACACACACACACACACACACACACACACACACACACCCTTACCCCCAAATAACAAAATATTTGTAATCTATATAATAGGTGCTATAGAAATGATCACCAGCTGAAATTTTCTGGAATGCTATTCCACACTTTCGGAGATCCCATTCTCCAACAAACCCTGCTGTCTTTTTTTCTTTATTTCAGAATTCTTACTCGTAATGCTAACTGATAGGTTTAGTAGGCAGAAGAACTTTGGGGGTAGAAACCATGACTTGTGAGCCATCTGTTGTGACATATGTGTTGCTGTATTTACTCGGTATTTGGCAGTGTTGTAATTCTGATTTAAAACTTTGAGTGGAAAACAAAAATTGCGATGACTTAGCATTCATATGTATGCAAACATGACTTAGCATTTCCATATATATTTAGCATGAGTGAAAGATGAAAATAAAGTGGTGAGTCAGAAGCTTCTAGGCCTGGAAGGAAGACCAGAGTATGGGCAGCTTGGAAGATGGTATCTGGACAGATGGCAGATTATTTGCTTCATGTGCCAAGTGAATCAGCTTCACCTGACAGCTTATGGTAGGACTGAACATGTATATTTTGAAGACTAGCTGAAGAACTATGACTAACTAACCTATGTTGACTTTTTTTTAATTAAAGATTTTATTTTAAATAAGCATAGGTACATGGGTACTTGAAAGATATAATGCCTGATGATCCAATTTCCAGTTTTTATCCAGCGATCCAGTTTCCCCCAATGTCAATGTCTTACAAAAAATTGTAGTAAGATATAACAACCAAGATATTGATATTGAAGCAGTCAAAATACAACATATTCCACTACTGGAGGATCCCTATTTCCCACCTCTTCCCTTTAACTCTCCTGGCAATGATTATTCTGTTCTCCATATCTGTAATTTTGTCATTTTATGAATGCCATATAAATAGATCCATATAGTATGTAACTTTTGGGCATCACACCTTTTCACTCAGCATAAATATCT
Organism: Scalopus aquaticus; assembly: GCA_004024925.1. Classification (NCBI taxonomy): domain Eukaryota; kingdom Metazoa; phylum Chordata; class Mammalia; order Eulipotyphla; family Talpidae; genus Scalopus; species Scalopus aquaticus. The sequence continues at coordinate 71,688 of PVIJ01006358.1, read as the reverse complement.
AGGAACTTATTTAGTTTAGTGTATCAATAACTTTTTCTCTTTTGTTAGGGAGTAATAATCATTGTATAGATGCACTAAGGTTTGTTTAACCATTTACCCATTGGAAGACATCTGAATGATTTCCATGTTTTGGTTACTATATAAAGCTGCTACAGACATTAATATACAGGAATTTAATTGCTTGGTGTATAGTTACATGTTTAGCTTTTTAAGAAATTGACAATGGCTTTTAGTGTGGCTGTGTACGAGTTATTAAAAATATTCATATTTTCACCAGCATGTGTTGTCACATTTTTTTTAAGTCTTTCTGACAGGCGTAGTGATATCTCATTGTGGTTTTAATTTGCATTTTCTTAGTGGCTAATGATATTGAGCATCTTTACATGTACTTATTTGATACCTGCAGATCTTCAGTGAAACATCTTATATCTTGTATTCACTTTCTAATTGGATATTTATTGAGTTTTATTAATTTTTTTATATTCTAGAAAAAAGCCCTTTGACAGATACATGAACTGAAAATATCTTCTTCAAGTCCATAGTGTGTCTTTTGTTTTTTTTTTTAACACTTTTTTACAGAGCAGCTGAACAGTTGTTCAGTCCTGAATTTGAAAGATTTTCTTATGGGATTTTCATTCTAAAAATGTTTTATAAAGTATGTCTTATATTTAAGTTTGTGACATTTTGGGGTTAATTTTTGTACAAACCATGAGGTTTCTGTCATAGTTATTCACTTATTTTTTGCCAGGCTAATTTTCCTCCACTGAACTGCCTTGCAGCTTTGTCAAAAAATCAGTTGACATATTTATGTGGTTCTATTTCTAGAACAGCTGCTCTGTTCTGTTTTATGGGTCAATGTGCCTATCCCAGTCTTGATTATAAATATTCAAATCTGAAAAACTGATTCTTCACATTATATTATTTTTTTCATCCAAATTGTTTTAGTTATGGATAGTTTTGTTTTTCTATATGACTATTAGAATTTTCTTTTCTACATATGAATATTAGAATTTCTTGGCTATATCTACAAAAATTGTTATTTAGATTTTTATGATAATTGTGTTAAAGCTGTATGTCAGTTTGGAGAGAACTGTCATTTTGCTGTGTTGAACCTTCTAATTCATTGGTATGATACATATCTCTAGTTTTAATATCTTCTTTGATTTATTTCATCAGGGTTTTGTATGTTTTTAGAAAATGAGGTTTCGAATTTCCTTGTAGACTTTGCCTTTATATCATGGACTTTTTAGAAGTATGGTTAGTTTTCAAATATTCAGATATGGTCTTTTTTTATTACTTTTTGACTAATTTCTATTTCCATTGAAGAACAGAATACAGTTTGTTCAGGCTTGTTTTATGGTGCAGAATATAGTCTATCTTAATACAACTTCCACAATAATTAGAAAAGAATGTGATTCTTCTGTTGGGTGCTGTTTCCTATAAATGTTGTTAAATTCTCTTGTTTGACTCTATTGTTTAGGTATTTTAATTCCTTGATGAACTTTTGGTAGATAGCATGTAGTTGTGAGATAGTTTTAATGCACTCTACTAATTTCTTTTTTTTTTAATGTGTTTGGACTACTTATATTTAATGTAATTACTGTCATGAATGGGTTCACAGGCTTTTTTTTTTTCTGGTTTTTTTGACTTCAGAAATGTAGTTCCTATCTAAAACTTATCTGTGTTGGTAGTCTTCCTCTTCCCTGGTTCTTTGGCCAGAGAGAACAGGTTTCTGGAGTGGCTATTTTGGACTGTGTACATTGACATTTCCAGGTGACCACCTTCTTCCGTTTCAAGTCTGGAATATATGAGTCAAAAAGAAAATTAAAGTAACTCATTACCATATTGTTACGTGGGTTCCAAGATCCCTACTTTATCTGCTTTATTTTATCCAGTGTTGAGTCATTTTATATTTGCATTGTATATAACATCTAGGGATTTTAGTTGTACCTAACAAAAGGAATAAGGAACAGCATGTCTAATTCATTTTCCTGCAAATAGAAGTAATCATACCCCAGTTTATTTTTTTATTTTGTTTTAAAGATTTATTTATTTATGCGTACAAGCAGGGGTACAGGCCAGAGGCGTGGGGTGGTGAGAGGGTTCACCAGAAACAGTGGGGAGCAGAACAGGCAGATCAGAAATACACTGCTGAGGGGAGCAGCAGGCAAGGCAGGAGAGGTCTGCTGAGCCATGTGGGAATCTCCCAGGCTGGGCGTCAAACCCGTGTCACAGCTGCCAACAGCTCCACAGTGCAGCGCTTAACCTCTGCGCCACCAGGGAGGCCCACATACCCAAGTTTAAAGAGATCAACACAGCCTTAATAGTCAGATAAACTGATTCCAATCATGGCTCCACTTTTTTCTAATTATACATATTTGGGCAAATAATTTATCTTTGGGATTAATTTTCTTCTTCTGCAAAATGATTGCAGAATAAGTTTAAGAATTAAGTGGGGTTTTTTTTTGTGGAATAAGCAGGCTGCACAGTGAAAACAAGGTAAACTCTCATTACATGTGATTATCACTACTATTCCTAGTGTAATTACTTCTCAACTATTATTTTTATTCTATCACTGTTACTAATTACAAATATTGTTCTTTAGGCTCTTTCTATGAATGGAGAAAATAGCAATTAATGGTGAGGTCAGGACAATGAGGGCAATGGTAAAGATGTTAACTCCGCTGTACTTCTCTGGTTGATGACTGTGATATGTTCAAGAAGCTCCAAGCCCAAGTGGGTATACACCAGATTGAGCAATTAGACTCTCATATTTAAAAAAAATTTGCTACTGAACTGCTTTTATTCCACTTGTCTCACTGCCTTTTCTCTTTATTATGACTTGTCTCTTTCTCCTTGAATTGCTTTCACTTTCTTAGGCTGCTCTCCCTGTTTCTAAAATGTACATCTAGGTTGCCCTGCCCAGCATTTCGTGATATTTTCTGGATATATTACTCCTTGACTCTGGACTATATGGCTGACTTTTGGGCAGTTCCAATGGTAGTAACACAACATTTATAAATCACTAGTGAATTTTGAATTTTGCCCAACATCAAGGATAGGAAACAGGTATCTAAGAGATATATTTTGACAGACACTTATTCTAGATTTTATCTAGTGTTTAGAGACATAAGCCCCTTATTCAAAAGTAGATACAATTCCTTAGAAAAGTTAATACCTTCTTGCATTTTTCTTAATCTTTTAAAACAAAAATGTTAGAAAATTTATGGGGATAGAAGTAGATATAATACCATTTCCTACTCCCCCCCAAGGAGTATTATTTTCACTTCTTTCTTAATATTTAATAATTTCTTTTCTTTAGCTTCTGCATCTAATGATAATATTGAGAAGGTGTTACGGTTATCGAATTGTTGTTTTTCAAAGACGATTCAAAGCAGAAATAGACAAAGGTAATTCATTTTTATCTGACTAGAACTCAAAGAATTTGTAAATATTGGGAAACCCCATTTGACATATAAGTTTTTTATATTCCATGTCATACTTATATTTATGTTATAGAAAATCAAAGGATTCAAATTTTGGAAAGTTAAAAACAAGAAAACCCTTAATTTTAGTTTTCTTTTTGAGCATTGAATTTTGCCCAAGATTTCAATCTAGAGTAGATGTTTTCTTCCTTGTGAAGTAGGGATGATACACTGAGTAGCTTCACTCTAGTCTAAAGGCTTCAGGGATTCAGTGGAACAGATTTGGTAAAATGACTTAGAACAAGGAAGGGGAGACTGATTACGAACCTAAAAGACTTATATTCTAAAACCAAGCTAAAATAAAACTTTACTTTAAAGTCAGGATAAGGGCTGACTCTTTTTTTTTTTTTTTTTGACCGTTGGCTTTAAGCTGACATGAAGTAAATACACTGCCTGTCTATGCAAGTGACTATTAAGCATCTAACTCCCATTTGTACAAAGGAAATTCAATTTTCTGGCTTTGGCAAAAGATGAAAACTATGGGAACTTCTCAAAGTTGCTTTCTTTCTTTCTTTTTTTTTTTAATAGAGTTCTCAGTTAAGTTGACATTTCCCCCAGCAACAATTTCGCCCTCAACTTTTCGTTGCATGTCAGTCTGGGGTTAAATAAAACAAATTGTCAATGTTTCTGTGTTTCTGCTTCATTCCCCAGAATGCTTTTTTCCCCCCTACTTGATAGTCTCAGTGGTGACAGATTTCCCTTCCATCTTTTCATAGTCCCAGATCATTTTAATTACCACTGCTGTGTTTTGTTATATGGCAAACTGTGAAAATGGCCTCTGGTTGTTTAGGTTGCTTAGCTTAAAAAAGAAACAAACAGAAAAAAACACAAACAAAAATAACACTGCTTAGAGTAAAAGAGGAACATATGACCTAGGGATCTATTGATTTGCTCATTTATTCATTAGAAGGGTAGCGGAACTAAAGATAAGAGGTAATTTATCTGCTGTGTTCACCTCATTTTGACTGCAGAGATTTTTCTTAGTTCACACTCTATTGACAGAGTGTCTCAAGAGGAGGGAGGAGGAGCTGGGACTTTGTATTTCACTAGGACGTCTTATTGCTAATGTCACACCATTTCCCTGAACTGTTTCCTTCGTTGAGTTCTGAGAAAGCAGAGGGGAGAAGAGAAGGTCCACATCTTCTTAAACCTGGGCTGCCCTGCAGTGGGGTGTGAGTACAGATCAGACATTACAATATCTACTTTGACTACTTAAGGCAGAGTACTTGAGGCAGAAATATTTCTAAGCCTCGGTTTCCTCATTGTTGTTTTTTTTTTTAAAGATTTATTTTATTTTTGCATACAACCTGGGGTGCAGGCCAGAGGTGTGAGGCAGTGAGAGGGTTCACCAGAGACAGAGTGGGGAGCAGAACAGGTAAATGGACCAAAATACACTGCTGGGCTATGCGGGATTCTCCCCGGCTAGGCATCGAACTCACGCCACAGCCCCTGACAGCTCCACAGCGCTGCACTAACCCGTTGCACTACTAGGGAAGCCTGGTTTCTTCATTTGTAATATGGAGATAATAACAAAATCTGATTAATGTATGTGTGTATGTTAATATGCAAATATATTACAGATTGTTGCATTTATGGTAACTTGAAATTTATGACAGAGGATCTATAAACTTCTTGATTGACATCTGTAAGTCTTGCATGACATTTGGGATAATGGAATTTGATATATTAAATGAACATTTCATTTTTTAAAAAGATTTATTTATTTATGCATATAAGAGCTGGGGTGTAAGCCAGAGGAATGGGGGTGGTGAGAGGATTCACCAGAGACAGAGTGGGGAGCAGAACTGGCAGATTGATGAAATACACTGCTGAGGGGAGCAGTAAGCGAGACAGGAGATGTCTGCTCTGCCATGTGGGAAGCTCCCTGGCCGGGGATCGAACTTGTGCTGCTATGGCTGTTATAGCTTCATAATCTGAGACTTAACCCCTTGCACCACCAGGGCGGCCCCAATGAACATTTTAAAGTGCATGAATGGATGAACTACACTGATGACATAATAAAATGGCAGGGGAAGAAAAAGTGAGAGGTGTTTGAAAGAATGTAGTCCATTTTGACCTCTTGTTCGTAGGAAACATTTTTAGAAAAACAAATTCTATTTTGCAGGAAGAAAATTACCATTTAACATAGTAATGGGATTCAGTTTAGTATTTAGGTTTAGGTTAGTGCTACCTGTAAAGTGATTACACCTTACTCTTCTTTAGGTAAGGAAAATATCTCTCAATAATAATATAAAATAATGATAACAGCTAGTATTTATTGAGATTATTATATTATCCCTTTCCTGATTTATGTTCTAATTACTTTATATATCTTGATCTACTTAACCTCAATGTAATTCTCACCAGACCATATAGTGGGCATGATTATTACCCCATATCAGAAATGAGAGAACAGAGAGACAAAGGTGCCTGTAGCAAATTGATAGTGCTAGAATTCATAGCCTCTAAAAATAAAATCAATTCTAGAAATTTACTTTGGATATTCTATTCTTCTCCCTCCCCCCCCAACCCTACTCCCATAGAGAGATGGAGTTCATTTTGTCTAACTGCACATACCTAGTTCATACAATCTAAATATTTCACTGTTCATTAGCTATTTGTACCAATGATCATGCTGCATTTTTAGAATGTCATATTTGACAATGTGCTAAATAGCCCTCTGCTATGAATAGCCTTCCATATGAATCAACTTGTAGACTGGCAGGCTTGTTCTTGTCAAGTCAGTTCTAATCTTGAATTGCCTGATCATAAACCTTCCTTTTCTTCTTCCACAGCTCTCAGGCAGCACTAGAGAAATAGTGCTTCAACTAACAAAAGCCAGTGGCTCCTTGGTGGTGTTGCTACCTCCTTTCCTGGCTTGAGGCATGGTTACTCGGCTGTTAAACAACTAACAGCAGTTTCAGCACCAGGGACAGTGCATTTTAATGAACTGATAATGGGATGTAGAGTTGGACATGCCTTGATTAAAAAGGAGCACTCTGCTTAAAGATTGCAGTCCATTCCTATTTCTTCATGTGAGGCTGATTTTTCTTCTAGTAACCAAGTCTCCTTTCCAATCATAGAAGACTGCAAAGCAGTTTGTGTATGCTGTGCCTCCAAATAACTTTTAATTAGACATTCAAATTAGACTGGCACTGGTTCACTGAATCCATTGTTTTTATATTTCTCCAATCCAATTATTAGGTGTTTTAATTCCCCCACTTGTGACTTGCCATTTATTTTAATATTTCTTACTATGACATTAAAGCTATAATTCCTAAATTTTCTCAGAAAGAAAATGAAATATAAATGCCTAAAATTACAAACAAAAATTCTAAGCAGTCAAATTCAAAATAAAAAAATAAACAAAACTGGCTTAAGAGATCAAACCCTAATAAAAATACCTGGCCATTCTCTACATAGGTGCTGATGGGGGGAATGAATAAAAACACTCCAACTTGAAGGAAAAATACACTGGAGTTCATAAGAGACTTTGTTTTTTTATGTCACGGTGGAAGTAACTATGGACCTTCTTGATGAGATGTACCTCTGCTGACCAAAATTGTGTCTCAGTTCCAGCTGTAGGAGCCCTTCTTGGCTTTGGAAGAGAGGGTTAGGTCGTAAGAAGCTGAGCAAATGAATGGGTGATTGATAGCTCTATCAAACATTTATCAAATTCTTATATTTCAGGCATTATTCTGTGTTCTTTTGCCCTAATCAATATTTATACCATTGCTATAATTATTATAACTTCCATATAGAAAAGGAAACAGGTGCAGACAAGTAACTTGTCCAATATTGCACAGATTTTAAGAGTTTGGAGTAGGATTTGAACCTAAGCTGTCTGGTTCCTGAATTGCACTCTCAGTCCTCATACTATCATACACCTCCAACAGGCAAATAGTGTAAAATAAGAAAAGGCCAGACTTGGGTTCCAAACCAAGTGGTTACAAATAGTAATGGTTTTTGTCTAATGTAGAAATGTTGAGGACTATATATTTGTGTTAAAATAGTTTAATACCTGAAACAGTATTATTAAGAGTAAATTTTAACTGAGGACTTGCTTCATGCCTTCAAGAAGGGGCAAACCATTTGGTGACAACAGTGTTGATGATGAGACTTGTTTAAAGGAGATGAAGCCTGAAACAAGTCCTTAAACATGGGTTTTTGACCTTCCCTTTATTTATGTAGTGCCCTTGACCTTGAATGACAGTGAATATACTTAGGAGGTGGAGGAGATAAAGTAGTCAGACATTGGATTTGAAGGAGCTAATGATTTTAATCTTTCCTTCATGCTATGGTGCATGAAAACAGGGTTTTAAATCTAAACAAACTTTGATCCCAATTGCTGACTCTGCCTTGTCTATCTATACCTACATCCTTCTTAAGTTGGTGAGTGCTATCAGAGCAATGACTAGCAAAAGTTCATAAAATCCACTGCTTCATTCACCAGCAATTCCAGGAAAAAAACAAACCAAGCATCTGCAAGGATTCTCATAAAGACACATGCTTTGGCTCTAGGCATTCATTATCTAAGAGTGAAATTAAAGCATGTTTACAATTAGCCAAGAATACAGGACTGAGATCTGAGAATACACGTAGGGACAATTAGTGTTTATCCTTCAGCGACAATGACCAAAATTTTTTTCGTGATTTTTTATATGGGTCTTTGGACTTCACAGAAAATGGTTTTAGGGACTTCTTAGTGAGATGGCTAAGAGGCATGTATAGACAATGCTTGCTTAGCATCTGTGTTATATTGTCTTATTGTTACCAATATTACTTACTTCCTTCTTCCTCCCTATTGGATTGTATTTTACTTAACTGTCCCACTGAAATTGGATCTGAATGTGTATTGGCCTTTGATCAAAGAATTATGTGCAGATATGAGATGAGGATTGGCTTACCTGTTTGTGCTCTTTTGATTTCCCATAAAAAGAGCATGTTTGTTGTAGCCGCTGGTCCAAGAAGGATGTGGAAAGGTGTGGATAAAATATGTACCTTATCTATGTTTTGGAGGCAATCCCATCCAGTCTATCAGCTAAAGCTAAACCTCCCTAGTCACTCACAGACATGTGAGCTAGAAAGAGAAATTCTTGTTGCTTCAACTCACTGGAGTATGGATTGCTTGCTATTCAACACTATTAAAGATCTGATTAGTTGAACATTAATTCCTTTCTCTAACAGCCCATGTATGGTCTTGGTAGGAGAGGAGATTTAGGTACCCAGCACACACTCTTGAGTAAGGTCATATTCCATCTCTAATTTCTCTTACATGAGTTCATTTTGGGGGAAAGTGAGATGACCTATAACTCAAATGTGACCATGGAGTGGTATCTTCTAGAACTTTAAACTTAGAGGCAGTGACCCAAGAATACAGTGATTGTGATTTGTATGCAATAAGGGAAATATCCTGACTAGGTTTTCCAACAGAAAACTATTGTTGTGACTCTTTCATCCGGCTGGCTGTCAATTTCCTGGCTCTTACCTCTTCTAGAAATCAACCAATTACTCATTCATTGAGCCCCCAGTATTTTCCCAATATATTCTCCATTACTTTAATAAATTAGAATCAGTGTCTCATACTTTCAAATAACACTAACTCACTAATATGAATACTGCTAATACTGCTTCAGAAAGTGATTTAGTCATGGAAATAACCACAGTCATAGAAGAGTGTTTTTGGGTGCTGTTAGTAACATGGTATTTTGGGAGCTGCGTGTCTGTGCTTCTCCAGGGTCTTTCTATATCCCCCATATTGAATAAGTATTTGTGATGAGTAACCACCCAGGCTTTTAGTTCTTCTAAAGTGCATCAATAAGACTTTTGAAGCCATAGGGGTCTTTGAATTTCCTATGGTGTGAGATAAGGCTCTTTCTCATTACTCTAAGAATAGCCCAGTTCCCAAAACCATTCAAAAATCCACAGAGGGAGATCTGGCTTGAAGCCTTGCAATAAACTCTTATTAACACTATCAAAAGTAATCTGCTTTTGTCTTGACCTCACTTTAGATTCTCAGCAGGTATAATGGACAGATTTGTAGGGTTTCCTTTTCCCTATTAAAAGACTAGATAAATGTACCTTTCCTTTCATCAGATTATAAAAGTCCAATGTAAATGGAAAGTTCATTGCTTTTCTTGATAACAGACGTAATCTTCCCAATTGATTCCCCTCTGTCAGAAGACATATGAGATAGGCCTCGAGATTGTTTTCCATTTAACCAGGCTGAGAGTAAGCTTAGTTTCTTAGACTGTGTACTTAGCCACTCTCAGTCTGATGCAGGGAGAAAATGCTTTGTATCAAGTTTCATTGAAGAGAAGATTTTTGCTCTATGCTGCTCCCAGTTACATTAGGCATTTTGGGCATAGGTAGATTGGTTACAATTAGCTTTAATGTCCAAATCTTCCAGTTGGGTTAATCCCTTATTTTTTGTTTATTTTGATGGGTGGAGAGGTGGGAATACTGAGAGGAGGAGAGATTGCTATCAACAATATTGATTGAGCATTGACTGCTAAAATTAACTCAAGCTCAATATACAGGTAAAAGTACATTAAAATAACAGTAAGTATGTTTAGCTTATTAGACATTTCAATGCATATTCACTTCTTCACATGAAGTTCTTTACAGAGGAGGAAGGCTTCATGTTTCTGACAAATGGGAACTAAGGCAACACAAATCAAGAAATTTGACTCAAGTCATTGTTACACAATACAGTTATGGGAGGGGTTTTGGATCAGCAGGCTCTTGACTAATTCTCCTTCCATTAACTAACAAGACAGATGGGATTTTGGAAACGGGTATGAGATTTGAAAACAGAATATGAGAGCTGTGGTTATACCTATGCTCTTTCTAATAGGTATTTTTAAAGATTTATTTTTATTTATTTATGCATACAAGAACTGGAGTGTAGGCCAGAGGTGAAGGGGGTGAGAGGATTCACCAGAGACAGAGTGCGGAGCAGAACAGGAGGATCTACTGAAATATACTGCTGAGGGGAACAGTGGGCAAGATGGGAGAGTATGCTGCACTAGATGTGGGGCAGCTCCCTGGCCACGCATCAAACTTGGGTCACAGTGGTGACAGTACTGAGACTTAACTCCAAGGCCACCAGGGAGGCCCTCTTGATTGATTTTTTGAGTCTGAGTTTTTCTATCTGTGAAATAGGAATAATAACAATGATTGGGTTAAAATAAAGTAGTTTTCAATGAAAAACACTTAACAAAGTACAAAATATGATAAAAATAAAATCAGTGTCATTGTATATTTATGATTATAATTAATATTTATTGAGCCAGGCATGACACCCATTATTTTATCTTTATCTTGTTAAATAAAACTTACATAGAAAAATTCTTAAAACATCATTATACAGTGTCAGAATTCATTGTGGAAGGTAGAGCTATGAATTACCACCAGCTCTAGAATCAGAATGCTGTCAGCACCCAAAAGATGTACACACAGCTCTTCCTCCCCAAGAGATGACCACTATTCCAGTGTTAGTGTTTTTCTTTTTATTTTAATAGTGCCTAAATAAAATAGTCCATGTTTCCTTTTGCATTTGACTTCTTTTTTCAGCATCATGCTTTAATATTCATCCTTTTTGTCATATTACTTTAGTTATTAATTTTCTTACCTTTTTAGTATGAACATGTAATATTTTGCTTAAACTTTGTAAAATTGAGAGGCATTTAGGTTGTTGCTGACATTTTCTCTTGAGAACAATGTACCCATAGTGAAGTACACATATTTTAGTTCACATGTATGCAGTTCTATAAGTTATATACTTAAGAGTATCAATATAAGTCACAGCTTATAAATATCTTTATCTAGAGTAGATACTGCCAAGTTGTTCCTTTAAAGTTGATGTTCTAATTTATACTCTCACTATCAATGTATGAGATTATTATATTGTTCCATACTCTCTCCAATATTCAATATTGTGTTGTATGTAAGTACTAAGTAGTCTGCTGTATACACAATGGTAACACATTGAAGTGTTTATAACATTTTTTGACTATAAATGAAGTTGCATCTATGTATCTATTTATTCTCCTCTATTTTAGTGATTTTACAAAGCAATGGCCCATTTTTTTTACTGGATTATCTCACTGTCCTCATTGAATGGTAGGATTTTTCCCCCTTGTGTAATCTCAATACAAGTCCTTTGTTGGTGATACATTTATCATATATTATTGTCCACTGTGTTTCACCTTTTAATTTTCTTAATGGTGTCTATTGATGAATGTAAGTTCTTAATTTTAATTTTGCCTAATTTATTCTAATTTATTAATCATTTCCTCTCTGCTCAGGGCTTTTTGTATCTTGTTGTGTGAAACTATTCATTCCCCTAAGGTTATGAAAACATTTTCTGTGTTATTTTCTCCAAACTGGTGGCTTTCAAGTTTGCCATCAGGCACTGGAGCAAGGCTGCTAATGAGGAGGGGGAGATAGGGGGTGTAGATTTCAGAGTAGTGGAACCCATTTTTCCTTAGAGAGTACACAAGGGTCTGCATGGAAGCAAAAGTGTATAGAAGGGAAGGTGCATACAATAGATTGGTCTTGGAAGAAGATCTCAGTGGTCCATGGGGTATAACAAATGTTTTTCATAGCTTCACTTCAGTCATGCCTAACACTCAAAAAACCATAATCAGTTCTGATAGATGTTTTTATAGAAGAAACATTTTTTTTAGAGGGGAAGGACAAATAAATATAAAAATTTCCCTCCTTTAACATGAAAAACCCAATTCAGGTAGAATTTAAAACATATGAACATGAAAAAAAATTGTGACATTGAGGTCCTTTTTATTTCATTTTTATTGAGACAACACTGGAATATCTGTTTACAACACTGTATATGACTCAGAAAGAAAGAATCTCACCACTTCAGATAAATGTAACCACACCACACCACGGAAACACAGTCTTTCTCCAAAGCCCATTGGACACCCTCCACACTTTGCTCACCACCATCCCCACCCCCTTCTGGTAGCTTTAATTCTATAGTAAGATTTCTATGGTTTGTTATTGGTTGGGTTTGTCTGATCATTTTTCCTCTATATATTCCATGTATAAATGAAACCATTTAATCTTTGTCTTTCTCCTTCTGACTTATTTTGCTTAACATTATCTCCTCCAATTTTGTCCATGTCATTGAAAATGGCAAGAGTTCTTTTTTATCAATGAGTAGTATTCAATTTTGTATATTTATACACCACATTTTCTTATTTTACTCATCTGTTTTGGGGCACTGAGGTTGTATCCATAATTTGATGATTGTAAATAGTGTTGGAATGAACTTAGGAGTGTATATAACTCTGCTAATTCATGCTTTTTGCATTTTGGGGGTAGTTACCTGGGAGTAAAATTGTTGGTATCTTTTTAATTTAGAAACAGGGGTTACTAATTTTGTGGCATTTGTTTAAGTTTATAGTCTCTCTTTTCCCCTGCCCCTCGTGCTTCCAAGTAACAGTCTCTACTGCTGTTTTATGGACTCATAAATTATATAAAATTGACAGATCCCAGATCCAACTTTTTCATTTTCCAAGACTTGCCTATAGTCAGAGAGCTAGTAAAATAGTGAAATCAGATTTCTAATTATTTATACATTGTTTCTCGAGTGTGGAAGTTGTAGTTTTGGGTTTTTTTGAAGAAATTTCTTTTGGGAAACTTTCAAGAATTTGAGACATCATCATTGCTATCTGGACATATGTGTAGTTGCCATAAAGACAAGACAAGGAGTAGAAATGCCCTTCAATGTGTGTCCAATTTTCTAACTTGAGTCTAACATAAATGTTAAATCTTTGGATCAATAAGAGAAAAAGTAATGACATATTTAAAAGATGCAAAAGATTTGAATATACATTTTACAAAAGAAGCCACCTAAATGGACAATAAATATTACTCATCATTTGGAATATGTAAATTAAAACTACAATAAGGGCCTCCCTGGTGGCACAAGGGGTTAGTCTCAGCCTATGAAGCTATCCACAGCCACTGCAGCACGAGTTCAATCCCAAGCCAGGCACCTTCCCACATGGCATAGCAGACCTCTCCCGTCTCTCCCACTGCTCCCCTCAGACGTGTATTTCAATCAATCTGCCTGTTCTGCTCCCCACTCTGTCTCTGGTGAATCCTCTCACTTCCCACACCTCTGGCCTGCACCCCAGCTCTTGTATGCATAGATAAATATATCTTAAAAAAAAAACAAAACTACAATGAACTACAAGTCTATACCCACCAGGATGCCAAAAACCAAAAAAAAAGACAAGCCATAAGAAAATTTTCAAAAGACAGTGCCAAGTGTTGGTGTGGATGTGGCGCAATGGGAACACTTACACTATGATGGTGGAAATGGATCCAGCCACTTTGGAAAACTGATAGTACACTAAAGTAATGCCTGTAGTACCCTAGAACCCAACAATTACACAGCTCATCATAATCCAAAGAACATATATATGCACCAAAGACATGTACAAGAATCTTCATAGCATAACTTCATAAAAGCCTCACTTTAGAGATTTCTTGAGTATTCATCGACAATAGAAGAGATAAACGAATCGTGGCATAGTTTATACAATGAAACACTACCCAGGAATGAAACAACATTAGCTGTTATGACATAAAGAAGTAGGAATAAATTTCAGAAACTTGACAGTCAGTGAATGAAGACAGAACAGAGTACATCATATATGATTTCATTCATGAAAATTTGAAGTTTATGTTGCTAGATGTCAGGACAGTGGTTACCTTTGGGAAGTAATGATGGGTACATGGAGGTCTGGAAATGTTCTCTCACTGGGTCTAAGTACTATTTACACAGATGTGTTCAGTTTGTGAAAATTCATCAAGCCATTTATTTATGATGTATAAAATAAACGTCTTTTCTCCTTGTGTTTTATGTGTCAATAAAGTGTTCCAAAAAATCTTAACTTTCAGTGAAGTTTCAAGACCATAGACCTTAAGGAAAATAACACTACCATCCTCATGACAACCTGAATACATTTTCCATTTGACACAGTGTTCCTTCCACTTAGCTTGGCATCTGGTGCACATCTGTATCCCCTATGGCACATAGTCATTTAAACAACCCAGATGCTGAAGAAAAATCATAACAGTGGGAGATTGAACTTAAGATGAATAGATTGAGCAGGGGAAGATAAGTTTTCAATTGACACCAGGAATGAATAGGGCTTCCATAGGGAAACAAGGGAAGAGAAAATGATCCTTTCTGGCAGGATTGAAGGCCAATTTTGCAGTGTAATCTGGCAGATTCTGAAAGAGCAGATAGAGCACATATAAAATAAACAATGGTTAAGATCAATGTAGGGAACAAGACAAGGGACTTCTCTGTATGTGATAGAGTACATCACTGTCATCTGCTGATTCTGCCAAAGGTTTTTATTCTTGTCTCGTATAAAACTTTTAAAAAATACAGAAGCCAAAGGAGAATTTTACATATATAATATAAAATGTATATATATATGTAATATAAATTATATAACATTTTATATATATAGAGAGAGAGAATACTTTTTTTTTCTGTACTACAATGATAGCGTAGACTTGCTTTGATAGCAAGAAAAGTGATTTAGTTGAGCATACACAGCATTCAAGGAACATCCCTATGTACCATAACACACACCTCATAGCAACCTGTTGACATGGTGAGAGGTAGTCTTTATGTATAAAGGAATTTGATGCTCAGAGAATTGAGACAATAGCCCATTGTTTCATTAGTAGTTTAAGACAGAATCTTGCTTTGAGCACATGGTAGTGTGACTAAATCTTCTTGTGCTTACTGAGAAGACAAGCACTCCCTGATGGAAATAGGTCTGGTTCTTCCACTCTACATTGCTTTCCAGGAATGAGGATAATTCCCTCAAGAAGACAACTGGTTTGCAATGTCTAAGTAGAATGTCTCTCTGGGAAAAAAACAATGCGGGGTTGTGACCATGTTGATCCTAAAAGAGGAGAGGCGCACAGAATCCCAACCATCACACCAGAGGGTTCCTTTGATGTATCCCCAGTGCCCTGAGGAAATGCTGGTCTTCACTGTGGACTGGATGTCATGGTTCCTTGATGCAAATCTCTTTTCCTATAGGTTGGACTTGAGATAAGTGAAGCTACAGGTTGAGTAGGTGATAGCACTTCAACTTATATGATGTGATTTGGATTGAACCACAAATCCCAAAGAAAACCCCAATTCTCATATGCCTAACCCTATCCCAGAAATTTCCACCCCCTTCTTCCCTCTGCATTAAGGTGTCATCCTCTGAGAGTAATTTATAAGGGTTGTCAGTCATTGATCACATGGACAATTGTTTAATTGGGAGAAAACATTTCCCCTTTAGTGAGTAGGTCATAGACTCTGGAGATTGGGACCCTAAAGAAATATATTTTTATGGCGGAGAAATAGAGAGTCAGGGTTGTTGACTTGAGGTTGGTCTCATTGCATTAAGGAGTGAGGACTGGAGTCAAAAACAGATGTGAGAATAGGAGGGCTGGTCACACACACACACACACACACACACACACACACACACACTGCCATCATAGGCACTGTCCTAGAGAAGTGTTATGATGGAGTCAGAGATTTTGTATTTTAACCTCACTTCTATCACTCATCAGTATATGATTTGAACCAAGTTATTTATCTCTTCTGAGTTTTATTGACCTCACCTGGAACAATTGTAGTGAAGATTGATAGAAAGAAAAATCCACTCATCACCTCCTCTCTTGTGAACACTATGTCTAGTCCAGGTCCTTGTGAAAATATCTGAGGTGACACTGCAGAGATGGAATGCAAGGCAGGATGGACCTAAGAAGGATGGACCAGAGAGCAACAGACAGGAGCATGGAGGAAAGTCACAGGGGTTTGAATATCTTACAGGAATCACTAAGACTTTCTGATGATGGAAGAGGCTGCCTTATGAGACGCCGTGCCCCTTATTGATAGAAGACTCACACGGAGGCTGCAAGGACACCTGTAAGGCACATTGAAGATGGAATTTCTGCCCCTTGGAGATTATTTTAAGAGGCATTCCTCAGTAAAGAATCACTTACTTCTAATATTAAAATGGGATTGTGAAACTAGTTATCCAAAAATGAGTACAGACATGCAGGCAGGCTGATTTTGGAGAAGACCCAGAAACAAGCAGAAGGCTGTTGTTTTAATATATGACTGTCCTTTTTTTTTGATGATTGACTTCTAGTTTGAGCTTATAATGGACAATGGTGGGTAATTATTCAGCATTTATTTTATCTTTTTCCTTATTTGTGCTTCCACATTTTCATTTGAGGAACAGCCTCTCTCACAGGGTTGTTGCAGCCAATATGCCACTCTTAGTACCCGTGGTATGTACGCTAAGTCCTGACTTCTTTTGCTCAACATTGCATTTGACCTGATTTCCAGCATCAATTCCTGCACATCTTGTTCTCAGTGCTTTCTTCGACCTCTAGAGCTTTCTTTGTCACACAGGCAATTAAAGAGAATTAATGTCCTCTAGGAGTAGCTCTCACCATGAGTGAGAGGAATGGGTATACAAAAACTCCAGCTCCCTCACCTTTCAGCCTTTCCTTCTCTGCCTCACTCCTCACTCTTCTACTGTTATTTTCCAGAATTGCCTCCTAAGTAATATAATTTCATTTAAATGTTTGGTTTCAATATGTGTTTCGAGGGGAATCTAAAGTAAGATAGTTGCTGTCTTAAGGGTTATGTTTCTATTCCAAAGATAGCTCTGTAGGACATAAGCAAATGAGTTTGATCTCACACCCTCTGTCCTCAGCAATTAGTTTAGGAGTGGGCAGTAATCAAGGCCTACATAAATCAACACAGAGCTCTGGCAACTCATTTAGGCATTGTCTAGCAGCAGGGCAGGGATTATGACTTGATCATTTTTATGTCTGTAATACATAGCAGAGTTAGCTGCCCTTATATCTTGTTCTTTGTCAATGGTGGAGACTATTCATGGTGAAGTAATAATGACTTATAGATCCATGTTAACACCCCTTCAGGAAGAACTGCACCTTTAAAGAGACAGGCATGGGGCCTACCTGGTGGCCTAGTGGTTAAGTCTCAGTACTATCTCCACTAGGTCCTGACTTTGATTCCCCGGCAGGGACCTGATCCGCATGGTGCAGCAGACCTCTCCTGTCTTGCCAGCTGCTCCCCTTAGCAGTGTATTTCAGTAAATCCAACTGTTCTGCTCCCCACTCTGTCTCTGATGAATCCTCTAACCCCTGCCTCTCTGGCCTACACCCCAGTTCTTCTACAAAAAAAAAAAAAAATTAAAAATAAATTTAAAAAAATAGTAAAATAAACAGTCATGATATAACCATGAAGCTTTTATACCTACCCGTGGGGTCCCATCAGTGTGACAGACAAGCACAGTAGTGGATTTGGAATAGGGAAATCTATTCTGATTCTCAACAGCAAACCTTGGTTTTGGCTATTTGTGTAGTTAATACAAATTAAATCATACAGGGAATATTTTTGGTTCTAGTTTCTTTTGCTCAGCAATGTTTGAGAGCTTTCATTTTGTGGTGAATAGCACTGATTCTCTCATTTTCCATATTGCATAATGTCCCATCAAATGGGTATACACAGTGCATTGCTGCCTATGGTCTATGAGCATTTGTGTCCTTTCCAAAGTGAAGCCATATAAACAGTGCCTCTATGAACCTCTGAGGTATTTTTCCACACTTTATTTTAGCGCTCATAAATGTGCAGTTCTCTTGAATATTGACCCAGAAGTGGATTTGCTCCCTCATAGAGTGTAATGTGCTCTGCTTTAACATACATTGCTTGATCACTTTCCAAATTTATTGTATAATATTTTGTATTTTAAAAAAGTTTCAATTGCATCTCAATATTTAAAAATCAGCTTTCCTATAAGAGGACCTGGAAAACCAAGGGTCACATTGCCAAATTAAAAAAAAAAAAAAAACTAACTGGAGCAAGTTATAGTCACTTTAGTTGGGCACTCACCACAGTGTCCAAGTATTCACTCACCAAATGCTTTCTTGACCCCTGCTTCTGGATTTTCCTTTGTGTCACCTGTGACTAATGAGACACCAGAGGTAAATACAAAGACCCCAGAATTACACATTTAGACAATTCTAGAATCTGGTAAGTATGTTTCCTTAGTTTAGATTTCACTGGGAGCAGACCCCCAAACAAAGATGTAAACACATACAGTCCATTTAGTGGGTGATGAAGTAAGGTTGGGGAGTAGGGAGGGAGACAGGGAAGGAAAAGAGGTCAGTGAAGTATGATATCATGTGTGGGCATTTGTACCTTAGTCCCATTGGGGAACAAGCCAGGGTGGAACAAAGCACAGAGGGCTTCTTTTTGAGGGGGCAGGATTCATTCATTGTGTGATGTCTGCTGGGGGAGTGCAGGTTCGGTCCCCAGGATCTCTGACCTGCAATAATTGCATGCAAAGTGGGCTCCAGATGTAAGGAATTCCCCGATAAATAGAAGCAGATTTGGAAAATAAACACTAAGATGGGACAACAGGGGAGGACAAGTGAGGCACCAACACTAGCTGCTATGTGAATATGTTCTACATTTACTCCCAGCTACCCAGTCCCTAGAATGATATATTATAGACTCCTGATTCCTATAGTCTCAACACAGAAATGGTGGTATGCTGCTTTTCATTTATGCATATGAAATCTCTGCCCTCATTTCAAAAGGCTCATCTACCCTCCTCTACCACCATCCCCTTGCCAAGCATGTCGGATAACTGCACATTTGTGGCCGTCCTATTCATATCGTAATCCAGAACATCCGGAGTCTGCACAGAGATGCTTTCACTCCTCATTTCCTTCCCAACCAGTAACATTTCTCTCACTTCTATGCAAGCATATTTAAAGGATTTTAATAATACATTCACTAAGATAGATTTATCCTCTCTCCGCATATTCTGTGATTTGCAATCAAGTAGAACAATTAGATTGTTGCACAGCCCTGTAAACTGCAGTAAGAGTTGCTTGGAGATGGGAAATTTGTGTGGAGGTGAAGTAGAAATTATTTTTTGTTTTATTGCTCTTCAATTTTCAATTTATATTCCAAGGTGATTTCTTGAAAAAAGAATTTGTAGTTTCTTAGGACAAAATGAGATCTCTGTGAATAAAAGGAGACCTACTTATTTATCAGATTGTGCATTAACAGCAGGTATACTGAAATACCAAATAAGATTGCAGATGGCCCCTTTGACAAATAAACCTATGGGATTTTTCCAGAAAGACAAAAAAGTCCAGTTTTTCATTTAGGAAATAACAAATTCATAGCCATCCTCTAAGTCTTCAGTGTATGTCCCCACAATTACAACAATATATAGAAGGTTATAGTCAGCGCTAAATCACGTTCCATATTTTATCCAAAAAAAAAAAAATCAAGTTCTAAAAACAAACCCTCCAAAATCCCACAAAATAAATAAAGGAATTAGGAAAAAAAGAGTTTGGCCACAATTTCAACGTGAGCTTATTTTAAAGCTCATTTGAAAATGACAAAGGATTAAAAGATTTCAAACCAAAACAAAGCAAGAACAACCTGTGACAATACTATTTGGAAAAATGGGCTACAGGAAACTGACCTGGAAATATTAAATTCCTGACTGGAGAAAGTTGGGCAAATTAAACTGAACCTTATTCACTAACTCATAGAGAATCATTTTCAGTGAGTAGTGGATATTTCCACACACACATACACACACACAGGATTATTCACAATACTTATATGAATAATATACAGTCTCCCCAGGGGTTGAATTAGCAAACATTGAACTATTGCTTCTCGAGGAAATACAGAGTAATGTTCCTGCAAGATTCGTCACAACATTTTGCTCCAACAAAGCACCGCTGTAGTTCTATAAGTCTATTCGCAAGTATTCATGTAAAGCAAGTATCTTCTCATCACTGAACATCTATCCTTCCATTCAACCATTTTTCTGCATAACATTTAGTGAAATTTTTTTTTAAAGGTTCACAGGCTCTTGACCTGCAGAACCTACAAATTTAACATTTTTCATAGTATAATCTCTTTTTGAAACATGCAAGTCAGCTAGCCATAGTGGAAAAAGATATGACATTTTCCTGATCCTGGATAGCTTGACCATAAATTTCATTGGCTTTCAGTCTCATAATAATACCATCTACTATGTGTTTTTATCTGTCATCATGGCATGAATCCACAAAGTTATCTGCACTTCCATCTTTTTCATGGCACTGTACATTTTACTTTAGAAATCTCTGATGTGGCCTCACTTACAGGGAGTGAATTCTTTCTGTATGCGCCATGCACTCCACAGTAACATTGAAATCATGATCAAAAGTACTATAGTTTATAATAGGACAAAGTTTTTCTTAGACAATTATTTCCACTGTGGCACACAGTGCCCACATTTAGTTGCATTTAGGAACATTAGAAAGCACTGTGTTGTACACTATTTTAAATATGAAAATCACCAACAAAGAGTATAAAAATGTGGAAAATTGACACTCGATAGACCATGGAAAGGGCACATTTAGAGTATGAGACTGAAACAAGAAAGCAAAGAGTTTCTGTATAACCTCACTAGGAAATGTGTGTGTCACTCAACTCAAATTTTCCCCACTCTATACATATCTGTGGATGACTGTGAAAGCCCCATGAGTATTGATTTTGCATTTACAAATAAATTTTAAAAACAGTTGAATTCACAAATATGGATTCCATGACTGGTGAAGATCATCTGTGTATTTTTGTTACTTGAGGTTTAATACACCAACTCTGGGTAATTAATATAGAATTTTCACAAGTATATTTCATGCTTTTAAGAGGTAAGATTTATATCAGCAGATTCTGAGAAAAAGGCTTATTTTTATTTTTACTATTTTCTCCTAGCATTAATTCTCTGCATGTTAGCATTTTCTTACTCATTTGACTATTAGAAAGTGTTTTTATTCTATTCATTATGTCCCAAATGATGTTGGGATTATGTCAGTTGCACTGGGTCTTAAATCCTGCTTCCGGCATGTGTTTACTCATGAATTTTAGCAAATTGGCAAATGTCTCTCCTAACATCACTATAAGAAGTAAATAAGAGAGGACCAAGATGACTTTATAAAGGAGACAGAAGAAAGTCATGTTTTGTTGCACAGAGGTGGATGAAGCATGTAGGCTGGGACTGGGTATAAATCAATGGGAGGGGATAAATCTCAACCAGAGGCCCTGGCAAGGATCCAGCAAATGGTGCAGAGGTATATACTCTTAACTGATGAGGAAACTGGCAGAGGAGAAGGGGGTTCCACACAGAATGGTTGGCATTTTTGTTCTATTCTGTACTTCACCTGATTGGATGAGGCCCACCACACTGGGGAGAGCAAACTACTTTACTCAGTCTATTGAGTCAAATGATAATTTCATGCAGAATACCTTAGCAGATGCATCAGGAATAAAGTTTTGGTTGACTGTCTGGGCCTCCCATAGCTCAATCATGTTGATACATAAAATTATCCATCACAGTGAAGAAGTACACTCTCCCACCACGATGGAAAAAGGAGATGGAGCATGGAAATGAATTATTGAATCTGTGGCACTGAGTTTTTGAGAAAGTGAAATCAAATTCAGCTCACGACTTTGAAATTGACTGACTGGAAGACTGTTTATTTGGTTAGAAAATTGTGTTATTAAAGGACAGGGACACACGCCCTGACTAGTTGGAGTATAGGTGGGTCCAAACTCATTTTACTCCAATGCAAGAAGATATGTGAGATTCAGGAAATTTCTTTAGCCCTTCTCAAACCTTCTTAATCTTCATTTAGCTGATGGCTGTCTTTGGCTTATGTCCTCCTGCTTTACTGCTTACAAGCAATACGATTATCAGCAAATACCTTGACTTTACTGTATCTCGGTTTCTTGACCCGTACAATGGACATCTTAATTCTACTTACTCCATATTAAAGTAGATAATATAGGAAAAGCACTTAGAGCATTGCTGGACCCTCAGTAAATGTTCCAAAGATGTGTTACCTGTTTTATTATTAATCATTTAATTTTCACAGCAGCTCTACCATGTGGATGTTTTAAAAATAATCTCCATATTACAGATGAAAAAATCCAAGGCAGAGTGAGTCAGTAACTTTTTAGGAGTACATAGCTAGTGAGAAAAGTCCAAAGCTTTACATCTTGAGCACCACCTCCACACACAACTCCTTCTCAGAGAACAAATTGTTTTTACCAATGAACTACCCAGATCTCTCCCTATATATTTATATCCATATTTGCAAGAGTATACAATTGCTTCATATAAGTGCGCAGCTCATCTTTTTAGAAACCATATTATATCCATGATTAAGTTATTTGCTTTTATTCAATTCAGCACTGTATTTTTGAAGTCTTCTGGTGTCACTAAAATAAATCCACCTGTATAAAGTGTTGCAAGTAATCCAATAACCTAAACTGTCTCTTATCTAGCCCTGCCACTATTGGTAAACCTGATGTACTCTTTCAGTTCTCCCTTGCTACTAACAACGTTGAATTGGTTGCCCTAATTCATTCCGCTAGTGTGCACACGTGAACATTTTTCTTGGTAAAATACTGGGAAGTACACTTGCTGGGCCATGTAGTATGAGCAATTGCAATTATATTGGACACCAGAAAGCCGCTCTCCTGCACGGCTCTGTCAGGTCATGCTCCCACTGGTGAGGAGAGGGTTTATTTTTTCCTTGGCAGCAGGCAAGGAGCAGGTGCTGGGGACCGTGACAGGGGGTGCTACTCAAGAAACCTCAGGCAAGTGTCTGCTCCTTTAAAGTTTTCATGGGACCTCCAGGACTCATTTTGGTTTCTGATTTCTACTTCTGAAGAAAAAAAAGAAAACACATATTTTAATGCACAAAGGAGTTTCTTTTCTTTTATAATGGACAGAAGATTATTTCCTATTTTTGCTCAGGAGGCCTCTAAAAATCTCAATTCTTTATTTTTATTAAGAAATAGACAAGGTTTTTTGTTTGTTTGGTTTTTTTTTTCTTTTTTTTTTTTTTTTTGCGTGAGCAGAGCAAATAGTTTTTTTCCCCACAGCATGTCTAGCCCAGGATGCCCAGCTGGCACTTATATAAAAACCTTTTTAGGAGCCACTCATCCTCCTGATTCTCTCAATATGGTTGGAGGTAAAACTCAACATGACAAATTTCAGTTCACTACGGAAGACTAGGTGAATCAAGAATTTATAAGCTGTAGGAAAAGACTTTTTCCAAATGGTCAAACGAGCAAACAGTAATTGTCATGAAACATTATCCTTATGGCAATTGATAGCAGTCTTTGTAACTATCTATAATAGTCAGCAGACAATTAGGAAGGTGCTGTTCTTCTGACAATTTAGAAAGTTCAGTCTTTGGAAACTGGACAGCAAAGCTTGGTTCTAACCTAGTAACCGCAGCAATATAATTAATTAGTTCTTGCAGGTTTCAGGCGGAAAATGGCGTTGCTGTGTTACAGTAATAATCCCGGTTGTCGCTGAGTTATCAGCAAACTGCAGCTTCTCTCTCAGGGGAACAAATCCTGTAATTTAACAAATCACTGTATTTTGGGTTTTGACATTGCAGATGCTTTTCAATTTCCATCTGTTCCTTTGGTTCATTAGTATTTTATTGTTGCTATAGTCAGAAACATTTTAATAGTTTTTCTCCTTCTAAAATAACATACCATCAACTATCTCCTGTCATCCCTTTAGACACCTAAAAATGCAATGTCCATTCCAATTTAAAATTGCTTTTAGGAAGTAGTGTTTGGGCATTTTCCCAAAAGCCCAAGATGGTTGCCTTTGGCTATGAACTAGAATAATTGCTTTGTGTATGAAAACAAATATTCAAGTCTACTTCAAACATTGATTTTTAAAATATGGACTCGAGCAATGTCCTGTTATATTCCTAAACTTATCTTCATCAGATCAGATCATAGTTGAGAAATTCAGTGTACGTGCCCTCCTGAGCCTATACACACTGTCGTCACATAAACACTCTATGTTCTTCCAAACACAATATACAGACATATAGAGGCATACAAAGACCACATATCATACACAGATTACAATCATCCACCCCCTGTATATGCACACATGTATTCCATGTACTCACACATGCACACATGATCCACATGCATGCAAATCACAGACATAAACACGTATCTCACCAACTACACTGTAAAGATGAATGAAAATGTTAACCAGCAGCAGTGCAAATATTTATAAATAAACACAATTACAAATGTTCATTAGGAAATACTTACTGGGATATATATTTTAAAATGGAATTTATGATTGTTGCAGAAATTTTAGCAGCTTTCCGTAAAGACAGACTGTTAAGTGCAGGTAAGTCATTCTTTCTCAGTGGAAATAAAAAGTTAAGGCCAATGGTTAAAAAAGCAAAGTCACAGTATCTGACAAATACTTAAGTGTGTGTGCACACACAGAGACACACTTGTCACTCATGCAGTGATGGTGGAGGGCAGTGCTGATCCAGAAAGTACTGGCGCTAAACCTTGTATTATAAAGAGAAGAGATTTCTGAGGTTGCAGTTGTCCTCCACTGTCAGGGCTGTTGTGAAGGTCAAATGCAGAAGAGGCCTGAACACTTAGAGACTTAACTCCCTCCCTTTTTTTTTTTCTTTTCATAGAAGAACTGGGGTGTAGACCAGAGGTGTGGGACATTCGAGGATTCACCAGAGACAGAATGGGGGGCAGAACAGGCGGATTTACTCAAATACACTGCTAAATATATGGGTTAGCACCCTGGCCAGGGATTGAACTCAGGCTGTCGAGGTGCTAGGGCTGAGACTTAACTCCCGGGCCAACAGGAAGGTCTGCTCCATTCCTTCTCTCCTTCCTTCTTTCATTCCGTCTCACCTTCATTCATTCTTTATTTCCCCTCCTATTTCCTTTCTCTTTTTCTCGGTTCTATTCTCCTTTATAACCACTATCGTTTGAGCCTTTTTAAATTATGATCATAGAAAACTACTATACTGTGGTCCAGGAAGATAATTTAGGACAGCCCACTGCTGCAATACAGTACAAACCAAATGGTGCAGTCATTTAAAGCAGGACTGTGTTTCAAAATCTGATTTTTTTTTAAATTTATGCATACAAGAGCTGGGATGTAGGCCAGAGGTGTCATGAGGAGGGGGGCGGTGAGAGGATTCACCAGAGACAGAGTGGGGAGCAGAACAGGAGGATCTACTGAAATACACTGCTGAGGGGAGCAGCAGGTGAGACAGGAGAGGTCTGCTGCGCCATGTGGGTTAGCTCCCTGGCCTGGGATTGAACTTGTGCTGCAGTAGCTACCTATAACTTCATAGTACTGAGACTTAACCCCTTGCACCACCAGGGAGGCCCATTAATATAAAATTAATTCCACCAACAAATATGCATTGAGCATTGACCTTTAATTCTCCTAGTATTTCCCTAAGAGAGAACTGTTTTTAACTAATAACTAGCATATTACTATTTGGTGATGTTCAGTTGAAATTTAGTTGTGAGCTTTTATGTTATAGAATCTTGTAGTTTTTTCCATTTGAAAGGTCATTAAAAACACGAAACTTATCCTCCATATACTGTTTTAGTCCAATTATCACCAAACTTACATTCTTAAGACTTGGGAGTCATTCTTCTCTTGAGACCTTTATCAGATTCTTCTCCTTTAATAAAATTTAAACTCTTAAGCAAATTCACACTCAGAGAGGCCCTTTGCAATTTGACTCCAATCCCCAATTGATTCACTTCCTAAACTCTCCAAATCTTAGCTCTTCTTTTCCATGGGGTTAAATGTATTGGAAGCTCAGTCATTCCAGAAGCTCTAAAGCCTTCCATCTGTCTGAGGTAGAATTAATTGCTGCCTCTTCTGGAGTTCATTGCATGTGCTTATGCTTGGCCTGCATAAGAGTTACTGTTCCCTTTTTAAGATCGGCACTATACTTTGAGGTAACATATAGTTCCTAGAAATTTGTTGAATATGAATTGTGATCTCAGTAAATGATGATAGCAATATTAATTTGAAAGACACAAAGAACTGCTATCTGGTCTTGCTGCTTGCTGTTATAATACTCATTCCCTCCCCTTTGAATAGAAACATCTGGATTTTCATTTGGAAATTGCATTTTACTAATGCAAAGATCATGGGAACTAACCTTACCCCATTAGCTAAGGGACATGCCTGTCACCTGGCCAATTAGATTTATGGTGACAATTGCAGAGGCTGATACATGGCCCATATGGATTTGCTAAAGTTGATTCCAGGTTTCAAAGGTTTTTATATTTAAATCATTTGAAAAGGTGTTTTTTTTTTTTTTTTTTGTTTTGTTTTTTTGCTATAGTAGCAAAACTGTCTGGATTCCAGCCTGGACTTTCTGATGACCACATTTACTATTACCCCTGGAGAGAGTTTACTTTCAAATGAAGCTCATTAGAAGAAGGAGCCAGGAGAAGGGAAAAAAATAAATTCCATGAAATATTCTGATTCAGCCATACCTGAAGATATGTATGCTCATGCATATTGTACCAATGATCCATGTTTCTATTTTTGTTTTAACCAGTTTATTTCCTTTATTATTCAAATTATTTTACTCTTTAATGTTTCTTTTACTCTTCAATGTTTTTCTTTCCTATGCATCTAAAGCTATCACTAAGAACTAGAGCCATTTAGTAGGATAATAGAAATAATCAGGTGTCAGCCACCCAAAGCCAAATGATCAGGTGGCAAAAGTTCATTTCTTGAGACTTCCAGTATACTTTTTAATGAAGGTATCTTTCTGGAACCCAGTGATTTCACTTAACTAAGAACATTGCTTCTTAGTCTTAACTATATCCATGAGTCCCCTGGGGGAGTCTAAGTAAAATGCAGATTTTGACTAAGCAGGTCTGGGGTGGACCTGAGATCCTGCATGTCTAATAAGCTCCCAGGAGATTAGATGATGCTGGATGCTGGACCCCATGTTGTATAGCAAGGACCTGGAGTCACGGGTCGTCACGAGAACCTAGAGTCTCCTTCAACATAAATTACCTTCAAGAAATTCTCTTTCAGATCAAAATAGGGGGAGAGAAGAGCACAAAAAACTATGATGATGGTTCATGGTTGAATTTGTGGTGGGAAACCGATGGGGAATACACAATAATCGAAAAGATATAAATAAAGAAATTTGAAAAAAGAAATTCTCTTTCATTCCACTTCTGCTTCAAGTGGTGAAGGTTGATCATGTGTCTCTCTTCCACATAATATCCTTTCTTTTAAACTAAACTTCCGAAGAAAAAGAAGCTAAGTCAGAAGCAGCATCACCGCTGGGAGAATGAGTGAGCAATGTGTGAAGCCCCACAGAGCAGAGAATGCCGCAGATACACAATGAACATCTTGAAATCCTCTTTCCCCATCTCTGAATCAGAAATTTGTCTTATTGGAAGCATTTAGTGTAACAGCCCATCTCTGCTGGGACTTGGCAGAGTTATGACACAAGCTTTCTTCGGGGGGTCCATCCTGCTGCCCAACAGAATGACGGTCCCACCTGGGCTGTCATCTAATTTATTTCCTTCCCTCGGTGCCAGATTCCTGGGTACTGAAGCCAGGAACTGAAGCAGCACCATTGTTCACCCGTATCCAAAGTTGGCTGCTTCCTGACAACGCGGCGTGGTTCAGGATTAGCTTTGCATGTTATCCTGCCTGATGATGCAGTGACTGGGTTTCACAGTAACAGAAACATATGCCTTGTGAGTTTGTTGTGTTGGGGGATTATTAATAACCACACAAAAAGTATTTAAGCAGGCATGAGCATCTCATCTCCCTGTAAACATGTCACTTTCAAATCCGGATTCTGCCTCCACATATTCATAAATTCCTCTTATCAAAATCACTTTTCGTGTTGAGACTGGGCATGCCTCCCATTTTCTAGCACATTCTCTCTGAGTTTCTCTGCTTTTCTTTCTCCTAATCAAGAGTTAGTTAAGCAAAGGTGGCACTATTTGGTCCTAAGAGGATCTTTTATCAGCAGAGCTAAATGTGATATGCCTAAATCCTTCTTGAGTTGTATCTTTAGGGTCTTGAGCAAAGGGTGGGAGATAAGGCTGGAGGCTTAATATTTGTGTCTTAAGACACAGATGACTTCAGATTTCAGGAGTATTGGATTCAATGTCCCATGACTTGAGAAAAACACTATTTGGTTACTTCATAGCTTCCAGAAAAGAATGTAATGAGAAGTGTGAGAGCTAACGGCAACAACAGAAAAGAATAATTAGAAAAATCTGCCAAATTTGCTTTTCTGTTATCAGTATTGGGAGAGAGAACTTGAACTTAGTTTCTTGGAATAATATGTGATATTCTAAATAATACTTGGCGTAGCTGGGCCTCATATTAAAGTCACCGTGAAAGCTGAATGAGCAGCTTTATGGAAGGAACAAAGCTGGCTTTGCATCAAGACAGACGTCTTCCTATCTCTCAGCAGGCTTCTGGAGACTTCTGCTAGCTGATGGATATATATTTAGGGAACGCAAACTGATTCTTTCACTAAACTAAGAAAAATCCAACCAGTAACTTGGATTTTTGTGAAGCAGTTTTATACATGGTACACTCTGTAAAGAAAGGTGAATTTAAGCTAAAATTTTATTTATTACTGCTTCCATCACTTAAAAATGTCTACTAAGAAGGGAGGAGGAATGCATAGCAATGCCAGGGATTGGGGGAAGAGAAATGGTCTTCCTCCAAATTACTTTGACTTCATTCCAGAGCTAGTGACCTTAATTCAGCCACATGAGTGGAAAATCAGTCTTTAGGTGTTTGTTATGAGATTTCCTTTATAATACATAAATGGAAAGTTATTGTCTAAAGATACCAATTGATACCAAATAGGCTGTGAGAAGCACAAGAATCCAGGTTTTGTTTCTTTGGAACTTTGAGATTACCCAAGGGGGCTTTGCTTCCGCCAGCCAAAGAGCTCCATAGACATTAGAGCAGAAAGTGCATTTGTGAGAAATGTCAAAGTGATAGCCAAAGAGAGGGGAACAGAGCGTGTTACTCACTGTGGTGGGGACCTTCCCATCACTATAACCATCCTAACTGTCATGAAGAGACGCCAAGATTTTACTGAGAAGGTACTGTTTATCATTAGATTGCATCCTCTTGGAAACTGGAGAAGTCTGTGGCATACACTTTCCATAAGAATGTGGGTACTAGCTGGGTCTGAATTCCTCTACCAAGAAAGATGATCTGAAGAGAGAAGGGCCAGCTGTGGTGCCCACAAAGTACATGCATTTTGCAGGTCATTTACTCAGGGTCTCTCCCAAAGGGATGGACTGCCCTAAACACCTCTGCCTCCATCACTGGCAAGTATCAGGTGGGTTCAGGGGGTACTGAAACTCAGAGTCCTCATATCTAGTCCCAATTCACTGTGTGTTCCCAAGCAAGTGACTCTAGCTTCTGAATTTCTGAGCCCAGTTTCCTAAATTATACCATGGAAGTCTGGGACTAAAGTATCAGTCCTAAGGTTTTATGTACTGTGAGACTTAACAATTTTCTTATATTTCTTATCTAGTATTTATGGGAAACCTGCTTATAATCAAATTACTGCCAGATTCTGTTCTTCATCTCCACTGCCACCACCTGGCTCAGACTTCCTCATTTATCTCTCACTTGGATTGCTGCTGCAACCTCCAGATTGATTCAAGCACTTTCTCTTCTGCCCCTTAGTCTCTTCACATCCCAAACACTGGACAATCTCATTAAAATCCCACTGTACCACATCCCTGGGGGCTCCCCTTTTCTTCCTATCTTTATGATGCCTCCATCATGGAGCCTGAGGATCTGACCTAAGACTCACTCTCTGATTCTACCTTTTAACAGTATCTCATGTGATTATATCCATCCAGCCACATTCCATCCTCCTCCCCCATTACAGCTCAATACATGCCTGGGCACCGACTGTTCTGTTTGCCAGAATGTCCTTCTCACACCCTCCCCAACCCACCACACCCCGATACTTGAAGGACAAACTGTCACCTACGAACTCTGTTCAAATATCACCTCTGATGAGGTTTTCATGTCAACCCCACAGCATTTTCCAATTCCCTTATTCTGCCTTTTAGTTGCATAACACTGCACTTCCAGTGCATAATATAATTAACATATGAATTATGTTCCTTTCTTGGCTCTTCCAACTAGAATGGAGGGACCTTTGCCTCTCTCTCTCTCTCTCTCTCTCTCTCTCTCTACACACACACACACACACACACACACACACACACACACACACACACATTTATTTGTCTACTTATTTATTTATTGTTGATTTACTGTTGTATCAGCAGTATCTAGAAGAGTTCCTGGTCCATAGAGTTGCTCAATAAAAACTTGAATGATTTACTGAATCCTAGAAACTCTTGTTTATTACTTGTCATGCTCTAGGATGTGATGTCAAAAACTGATAGCAGTGAAAGTCTAGGAAAAGAGAATTTTCCCTATTAGAGGGTTGGCAGCATTTTTGCACACAGAAAACTCCATAAACTATTTGTACATGGATAAGATGCTTGCAATTTGGTCTCTGCACTTTGTGCTTTGTCATGCATGCTGTCAGTGTTCTTCCCCTATGCACCAGTATGTGCTGTCTCTCCTGCTTCAGCATTTGTGTCTTTGAAAGTTTTCTCTGCTTTTAGAAGCACATGTGGGATCCATGTGTGGGCATGAGCTCAAAGTGTCTAGAACTATCTTCAAATGATGAGGAATGGGAATTAATGGCTGTCATAAAAGCCAATCAAAAGAACATGATTGCCTGTTGACTTGGAGTGGGGCAATTAGAGGCTTCTCACTGCCTCCCCTACCAGTGTCCTCCCACCCCCACCACTGGAATGCATATTTCATTTGCCTTCCCCATTCCCAGATGCTGTCAAGGACATATCCCTGAGATAAAATGTGTTACTGAAACCATCTGCACAGTGATTAAACCTCTTAGAGCCTTTGTATAAAACTTTTAAGATTAAGGGACACTGAATAGAAAACTCTCATATCTTGAAGTTTCCCAAGACAAAGCTTCTAAGTTCTCTTTGTTTTTTGAACTGCCACTTTCCAAAATGGAGTAGATTGCCTTTTTCTTTAGTTTTTCCTTGCCTGATATATATGGGGGCAGTTTCAAATTATGTCTGGTGTATGACCCAACAATGGCTAAACATCGCAGTGTTTTTGCCCCTTGGTAGGGCCATTCTCAATGATTTGTACCTGTGTCCTAGAGATCTGCTATGATTTGAGCCTCTGTTGCCCAGACACTTTTTCATAAACATATGCTTTACTGGCTTTCATTCCTTCCCTGTGTTACTTTCCCAGCCCCCTGCTCCATCAGTTTCCTGTCATTACCTGTCAAATAGTTGCATTCTTATTTCATGGACTGCTTCCTGGGGAACCCAAACACTCATAAACCTGTAGGAAGGAAGCATCTACGTGAATAGTTCAGGACTTCTGTGTCAAGAAGATCCCATTCCCCAGGCAATTTAACCCTTGGCTAAGATGTGGACCTGATCATTGCTAAAGGTACTTTCTCCACAAAATTCCATCTTACAAAAAGCAGACTGTGGCAAAGGTGAAGACCACAGACTCTGGAGTCAGCCTGCCAAGGTTCAAGTTCTGATTGTAACCTGCAGTTGTATGACCTTGGGTACATTGTTTAATCTTTCTCTTCCCTAGATCCCTCATCTTCAGAACAAATGTGCAAATAGTGCTCTCCTCTGCGGTATAAATGAGTTAATATTTCCACAGCACTCTGACAAGTGCCTGGTCCAGAGTATACACTAGCTACACTAGTATACACTAGTCAAATAACTAACTCCCTGATCTTCCAACAAAGGAAATAAAGCTACTGGAGGTTAAATTCATTGACTAAGGTCATACAAGCAAGGCAGCTTTTGGGAACTTAAGTATAGTGTGATTTTTGTTACATTTCACTCAACTGAATAAAACCTAAGTTCAAGTGCTCACGTTTTCTTGAGACATATTCTACAATGAAGATTGGAATTTTTTTTTGATATAATTACTATGAGCTAACTAGTGGAAAAGCGTAAGCAATTAGCTATGTGGTACAAGTTAATTTGAAACAATATTAGCTTTATTATATTTGGATTGTTCCATACACTTTATAGAACAATGTCTGGTGGGTAAATATTTCACTTGGATGATAAATCAATCTCTCCCTTCCTCCAGTACTATAATCCCAAAATAATGAAAAGTTTGTGTGCATTGGAAAGTACTTGGCTCATTCTCTGTGGAGTAGTGTAGGAAAAGATTTAGGTTAAATTTTGCTAGAAGGAATTCCATACAGGTACAGGGTAGAGATTTTCTGATTAATGTGTAGAGTTGAAATTGAAGTTAGCTCTATGTGGAACTTGAGTTACACTTGGAAAGTCTCCTTGTCCCAAGAATGTTGTCTCTATTGGCTTGTATTGGTGCCTGAAGTCCTACTATTAGAGATGTAGTCCTTTGGTGAGTTAAGTTCAAAATATTCATTAAATATTAAATAGTCACAGAACTATGTAGTAGGTAAGACTTAGCTATTTCTAAGACTTCCCAAAATGCAAATATTCCTGATATATGATGCTGTTGTCAGCAGTTAAAAATTCAGTGAGGATTAGCTTGATAGATTATGATGTAGTTTTAGAGTCGATGGATTTGAGAGCGGAGCAGGGTCCTTGGGTTCACTCTGGGAAAGGTTTCACCAGAGCTCCCTTCGACGGCATGCAGCAAATTTCTCCACGAGGCAAAGACTCAGTTGTAAAGAACAGGTTTATTAGGAAAAGGGTCAGCGAAGCATAAGACACTTGCACAGACACAAGCAGGTAGAAAGAGCTGCCCTGCTGAGGGGCAGGTTTGCTAAGAGAGGCCTGCATGGGGCAGGTGATGGGCAGACAGGCAGGCCGCAGAGAGACAGAGTTGGTAAAGGAAAGCACCTGTATAGGTACAGGTGGGCAGAGAAATGGCTGCCCGAGTTCCTGCTGGGATGGTACTGATATAACCCTCTTTCAGTTGGGAGGGGGCTCATCCTGTAAGATGGCTGTCTGTTTACTGGCTAGTTAGAATTAGAAAAAGAGACCAAGAGATTCTACAATGTGCTCAATCTCCATATCCTTGGCCCTAGAGACTGCTGTCTAGCGCCTCCATGCCCTGCACCCCAAGAGCTGGGTGCCAATGGTTATGTTGATTTCTTCTACCCCAACTTTCTTGCGTGGGTCTAGTTCTAATCTTATTTTGCATTATATCTCCTCCATCAGATTCCATTCAACAATGACAGCTGTTGGAGAATGAAACCCCAAAGGAATAATGCAAAAAAAAAAAAAAAGTCATAGTATAACAGGGTGGTCCCCAGTGCAAGGGGAGCTTCCAGTTTCTTGAGCCACCCAACGGGGGGTGTAGCTGAGCAGGGAGCAGAGGAGACTGGAAGAATGTAGAAAGGAGGAAGAAGGAAACCTGGAAGAGGCATGTGGAGCTGAGAAACATTGAAGAAGCTGCACTGGCTTCTTGGCCTTGGACTTGTACCAGGAACTTGGGGGACATGGAAGGAGACACTTAAAACAGATGTGGGTGAGAAAACTGTGGGAGTTTGAATGGCAGCTTTTATCTTGATTTTGATTTTGTTCTTTTCCTTCTGGACATCTCTGGCCCCTTTCCTATAGGCCCCTACCAGAACATGCCTTAGACTTGTGGCAGGCTTTTGGGCCTCAGCGGCCCTGCTTTGGGCCAACCCTGTTTGGCCCAATGATGGTTTATAACCCTCACTAAATTTATAAGTACATTTACTGATGTAGTTTTGGAGTGATGGATTTGAGAGTGGAGCGGGGTCCTTCAGTTCACCCTGGGAAAGGTTTCACCAGAGCTCCCTTGGACGGTACACGGCAAGTTTCTCCACGAGGCAAAGACTCAGTGGTAAAGAACAGGTTTATTAGGAAAAAGGTCAGCGAACCATAGGACCCTTGCACAGACACAAGCGGGCAGGCAGAGCTGCCCCTACGTGGGGGCAGGTCAGGCTTTTATCCTCTTATTTCTGTCAGGAGGGGCTCACCTTTGAGGAAGGGGAGACTTCTGCTGGCTAGCTAGAATGAGAAAAGAGACCAGGAGATTCTCTAATGGGCTCAATCTCCATATCTTTGCAGTCTAGCATCTTCCTATGTTTTGTAACTAAGGTGTTGGTACCTAGGAATTGTGCTCATGGTTATGTTAATTCCTTCTACCTCCCATTTCCTCATTTGGTTTTACCCTTGAGTTAGGAAATGGGAGTTATATCTCCTTCATCATTTACTATATGCCACTTAGCCTATCTGAGTATCTTCCTTCTTTTTCCTGACTTACTTGTAGCATTTGTTTGTGTACTATTAGATGGAGCATCTGCTTTGGAATCATTCAAAAAAGCACAGTTTCTCTTCTGATGGAAAGCTTAGGTATTAATGGAGGAAATAGAACTTAATGAAAGGGGCACCACAAGGCTAAAACCTGACTCACACAAGGAGGTGGGGGTAGAAGGTAGATTAGGACAATGATAACCAAAAATCCCTAGGCGCCAGCACCTAAATTACAAAGCATAAGGTCGAGTAGTATCAGATTGCTGAGAGGAAGGGAAGGTGAAGATATGGAGATTGCGCCTATTGTAGAATCTCAGGTCTCCTTTCAAATTCTAGTTAGTTATTCAAAATCAGCAACAGAGGAGCCATCCTCGAAGATGAGCCCCTCCCAACTGAAACAAGATGAGAAAACCTGACCTGCTCCCACAAAGGGGCCGCTCTTCCTGCCCGCTTGTGTCTATGCAAGCCTTCTTTACTTTCCTATCCCTTTTCCTAATAAACCTGTTCTTTTAAGTATATGGAGAAACTCTCTGCTTACTGCTGAAGGGGACCTCTGGTGAAACTGTAAGAGGGTGGTCCTCAGGAAAGGGGAGTGTCCCAGGTTCCCTGCCCCATCCAAGGGAGGGTGGAGCTGAGCAGGAGAGATTAGAAGCTGGAGAAGGAGAGAAAAAAAAAAAGGGGTGGGGGGGGAGAAGGAAGGAAGCAGGCTGGAGAGCCAGAAGAGGCACAAGGAGCAGAGAGGCATGTAAAGAAGCTGCACTGGCCTGGACTGATGTGACAGATGTGGGTGAGAGCCCCTAGGGGAGCTTAACAATGGCAACGTTGATGTTGATTTTGATTTTGTTCTTTTCCTCGCAGACTTGTCTGACTGTTTCTGACCCTTTTCTATGGGTCCCTGCGGAAAGGTGTTTTAGACTCATGGCAGGCTTCCGGGCCTTGCTTTGGGGCCAATCCCATTTGGGCGGACTTTTGCTCACGAGGTGATGGGTAACTTTGGGTGCTTAGTTTAGAAACTACATTCTTTGTCTTTTCTGTATTACACTAACTGTATTAGAGTTTCTTTTCCACTTAAGGTCTTATCTGTTTTGTCCTGATGTGGCAGATGGCGGAACCTATTTCAGGTGGGCAAGTTTTGGGGTTCTGGAGGTGCCCCTCTCCCTGCCCTGTAACAAAACTTTTCCCAGAGTGGACCGAAGGACCCCGCTCTCAAACCCATCAACTCCAAAAACAATATTAGGTCTTTATCAAGTATTTTTTTTTCAAAATCACTTTCTTTGATACAAGAAAACAAATATCAGTTGAAAAAAAATTAAAGCACAAGACCTAATGTCAAACAATTATTTCCAATTAAACTTATATTTTTCTCCTAGTTTAATTACACACTTAACTGGCATTCATTATTGCTATGAAGTTCACAATTCTGTGACACATTCTTATGTTGTTGTTGTACAGGTCATGTCCTGTCAAGATTCAGAGCTGGAGTCTGCCACTTAATGCAATAGGACTTTGGTCAAATTACAAGACCTTTCTGACCTCAGTTCTTCTCTTTACAAAATAAGGATACTTGCTGTGAGGAATATGCAAATTAAGCAAAATGATGTATGGAAGGTGACTGGTCCAGCTCTGGATGGAAGATCATTATTCCATAAGCCATGATTAAAATCCTGTCCCAAATTTTGGAGGTTCCCGAGAGCTTGGCATTCTGGTTTGTTCCTGATATCGGGCAGGGAGGTCACTTCTCTGAGATCATTTGTTGAGGTCAAAGTGCAATTGCTTTATTGGAAGTTCCCTCTGGGGCCCTCTCCTTGATTTGTGTTTCCAAATCAGAAAAAAAAAAGCTGAAGAAACAGGCTCTCTTTACCATTTTGCCATGGCAACCAAATGCTTCTAGAAAAGCCTTATCCTCTCTCCTGGTATCAATAGAAAATCTACAGTTTACAACCTCTTCCCTCTTCCACCCTGGAGGTGGGTTAATTTTCAGTCATTTGACTGAATCTTTCCTGTTTTTTGCAAAAAAATTCATACTTTTCTGCCCATAAGCCTCTTTATATTTTAATTAGTTCTGATTTCTGACTCCCTGATCATAAAAGAAATAAAAATAATAATAGAGTTTTGAGGCTGATCAGGCTATTTAAATAAGCCCATTGTAAATTTCCTCTTACAATGGATGGTTCTCAACCTTCTCAACTCAGACACTGAATAAAGTCCTGACCTGCATAATGTTGTTCCCTGATCCAGGGAAGGTTATTTTGATATAAGAAAACATAAATATCAATTGAAAAAAATTAAAGCACAAGACCTAATGTCAAACAATTATTTTCAATTAAACTAATATTTTCTCCTAGTTTAATTACACACTTTTTCAGGGAAGGTTATTTTGTCACGCAGGACCCTGTGCTCAGGAGAGCCTCAATCTTGATTTAATGCTACAGTAGCATTCTATTAATAATATTCTTCACCATTCTTGAACACAGACCTTGCATTTTCATTTTGCTCTGAGTCTTTAAATTATGTAGCCAGTACAGCTACTGTTAACAGTGTGACATCCATAGAAAGGGGAAGTTCCAGATTCCCTGCTCACCCAAGGAGGAGAGGAGGAGCTAGAAAAGACTGGGAAGAAGGAGACCTGGAGGAGGCACAGGGAGCAGAGACATATGAAGAAGCTGCAGCACTTGCTTCTGACCTTGGACTTGTACCATACATAGACTTAGGGAACGTGGAAGGAGACATTTGAAATAGACATGGGTGAGAAACACATGGGGAGGTTAACAATGGCAGCCTTTATCCTGACTTTGATTTTGCTCTTCCAGACATGCCTGGCCTCTTCTGCCCCTTTCCTATGAGTCTCCACTAGACTTATGACAAACTTTTGGGCCTCAGTTGCCCTGCTTTGGTCCAACACTGCTTGGCTGGGAATTTACCCATGAGGAAACGGGTAACTTTGGGCGTTTCATGTGAAGACTTTGTTAACTATATTCTTTTTCTTCTCTTTAACACACATTCATTGTATTAAAGTTCCTTCTATCAAAGGTCATATGCAGAAGAGTGTGCTTGTCTTGATGGAGCAGATGGCAGAACCCATTTAGAGCAGACTGATTTGGGGGTCCTTTTGTAGCTTCTCCCTCCCATGGGTGGGGCAGAAAAATCTGGAACCTCCCCTTCCAATGGATGTCACACTGTAACAGTAGTTGTCCTGGCTACATAATTTAAAGACTCAGAGCAAAATGAAAATGCACCGTCCTTGTTCAAGAATGATGAAGAATGTTAAGAGAATGCTAGTGTAGCATTAAATCAAGGATGGGGCTCTCTTGAGCACAGGGCCCCGCATGACAAGATGACCTTGCCTGCTCAGGGTCCCCCTCTGTCTGCCCGCTAACACTACCAGGGCTCTTCCTTTTGCCTCGGGTATCACCTTCTGCCACCACCATACTACTGACTCCGAGTGCCTCTCAACACACAGTTGCTGCCATGCTAGGCACTCTGCCAAGATAACACTGGGCTCAGACTCAAATACACTTTTATTAGAAACTCCAATTGTGGGAACACAGGAGGGTCCTCAGTGGTTACTCTATGCCCTTCATGTTTACACTGTTTTTATCTCTTCTAAACCTTGTAAAATGAAAATGGGAATAAGCAATAAAATACAAAAGAATGTTCACAACAGCTTTCTAGTTGTAGTTGATTTAGCAAGACGGCACAGATTTTGATAGACTCCCTTATTAAAGTGGAGCATGGGACATGGGCATGCGTGTTTGGGTAAACAAATAGAACTTACTAACTCTCAGAGCTGAAAATACCTCTAGTTTTAAGTATGACGCTTATAATAAGAAGTGCACAATATTTCATCAGCCAGATGCATGATAAAAACACATTATTTGCATCTCACTGGGTTGCATATCCCAATTAGAAGCCTTATGTGTGATAATTCAGGTATCCTGAGCTGGTGCCTTCTGAAATTCCTTATCAGAATACCTGCCAACCTAAAAATCTCGTCTGGTTGAGTTACTGAATTGGAAATAAAGACATTTAATGTCAAAACCCAAGAAATCAGAAACTTGAAGTGGGTAAACATTTGCTAATAAAGACCAAGGTACTCAGGTTCATTAACAAAAATTCATAGACTAGCACCTGGGAGAACATACAGGAGATAATTTCACTTACCACAGAGGGCAGGCAAAAGTTGGGGGGAAATTTGGTGTGGCAGGAGGAGCCACAAGACACATCCCTACAAGTAATAAAGTCTAAATTAAAAATCCTTTTTGATGTCAATTTTTGGAGAGGTGTTGGGTTCAGTAAGCGGTGCCCTTGGATTATCTCTGAGAACGTTTAACCAGTGTTCCCCTTTCAGCGGCACAGGGAGAGTTTACAAATAAGGCAGCGACTTTTGGTTATATACTAAAGGGCAGGTTTATTATATACAAAAGGGGAAGGAGAAGACCCTTGCGCAGACAATAGCGGGCAGAAAGAACTTCCCCTGAAGAGGACAGGTTTGTTAAAAGTCTAGGAAAGCCGTGTCTGGTCAGTGCAGAGATTACACTGATATTAGTGTCCTTTTAGGAGGGGTTCATTTCTTTGTGAAATTGCTATCTAATGTTAATTACTTCTAGGGCGTGACTAGTTTGATTTGTAAGGACCTGTGATTCTCTCTAATGGCCCGAGATCTCCATATCCCTAAGTCTGCTCTGAACCTCCTGTACTCTACAGTAGTCTGATACTTCTTTTTTTTTTAAATAAATACATATATTTTATTTATATTATTTACATTATTGTGTATTCCCCATGGGTTACCCACCAATATACCTGTGAGCCTTCACCATAGTTCCCTGTGCTCTTTTTTCCCCGTTTTGAACCCTTATCCTCCCCCCGCCCCCGACTCATCACTGAATGTCTATTTATGCTTGCTTGCTAGTTTTTGTTTTGTTGTTGTTATTTTCTCCTCCTGATCTCTTGTTTGGTTCCCCTACATTCCTCCTATAAGTGAAACCAGTCAATATTTTTCTTTTTCCTTCTGGCTTATTTTGCTGAGCGTGATCCTGTCTAGCTCTGTTTATTTTGCTGCGAATTGCATGAGTTTATCTTTTTTTGATTGCTGAATAGTATTCCATTGTGTATATATACCACATCTTGGTGATCCAGTCATCTATTTTTGCACATCTGGGTTGTTTCCATATCTTGGCTATTGTAAACAATGCTGCAATAAGCATAGGGGTGCATGTATCCTTTTGGATTAATGTTTTTGTGTCTTTTGGGTTAGATTTCTAGAAATGGTATTGCTGGATTGTATGGAAGCTCCATTTTTAGCGGTTTGAGGAACCACCATACAGCTTTCCATAGTGGTTGGACCAGTTTTCATTCCCTCCAGCCGTGGGATTCCCACATCCTCTCCAACATTTGTTGTTGCCTGTTTTTATCCATATGTCTGTCTATCTATCTATCATCTTTCTATCTATTTATTTATTTATTTGCAGTCTGATACTTTTTAAAGTGGTTAGCTCATAAGGACTTTTCATTTCTATGGCTGGTCTAACAACTATGTTAATCATTTCTACCCCACCTCCAGTTTCAGGTCTTGTGATACTTCCCTCCTGAATTTTCTGCTCTTAGCCTACATCACTTTCCTTTATATTATATGTGTGTGTGTGTGTGTGTGTGTGTGTGTGTGTATTTTTTTTTTCTCCTTAAAAAGAAAATTTGGGGTAGGGTACTATGATTCCATATTAAACCCATAGTGTACTGTTACTTAGCTCTCTGTAGACGAAAATTGTTCCTTGTTCATTATTTCCTAATTATTAGGGATTAAATCAATTCCAGTTAAGTGCTCGTGTTGATCGTGTTTTATTACATTTTAATCCTATGATGATTGGAAAACTAGTGTGATTGGCTTAGGTTGCTCTCTTCAAACCTACTTGTGAAAGTGGTTTTTAAAACAATGCAAGTCTTAACTGTTGGAAATGTACCAGTGGCCTCATACTATTTTGAATAAGGCAGGAATCCTTGATTTGCAAGCAATGTCCTGTACCTGCCTCATCCCCCTAATTTTTACCCTTTTGTCGGAGGCCGGCTCCACCGAGGTTGGGTTCCCGGGGGTGGTGGGGAAAGCGTCGGCGGGCGTGGGGAAAGTTCCGTGGGGAAAAGGGGGTGGGGAGGGAGAGACAGCACACACCAGAGAGTGTGATCAGGCCGTTCCACTTTATTATTGGAGAACAGGGTTTTTAAAGCATAAGAAGAATTAACTACTGACAATGGCAGGGTGATTACAGATATTCAGATACATAATCAATTACATACTTTGAGGGGGATCAAGGAACTTTGGAAAAATGTCTCTTATCTGATGTAAATTCCAGCAAGGTACAGGACATAATCTTCAACCTTTGTCCTAGGCCTAGGGTGGAGGCTGCTGTCTCCATACCTATTGTCTGAAACCAAGACCAATGATAAAAGAAACATCTTTATGCTAATCTCTGGAGGAAATAATCTAAGGAACTATAAACTGATTT
>PVIJ01006358.1:0-30279 GCA_004024925.1 Scalopus aquaticus | reverse complement strand
TTTGCTGCCAGGATCTAATGAGTAAGGCCAATGCATGCAGGCATGGTGGAGAAACTTAGTTACTGTTCTCCTGAAATTATACTTAAATTTATTTGCAAGAAGAAATATCGCATCCTGACTTTGGGAACACTTCCTTGAAGGCTCACCACCCATAAAGTGACCTTGTCAAAACAATATGGGGGTCTAGGCTGCGACACCCTTTGTTACTTTGCATGTATGTGAGGTCCTGGTAAAGAAAAAACATGTTTTCTTTCTACTGCTAAAATTCCCACCTCCATTGGTGGTGCTGTGAGCAGGGTGCTATGTCTGCTGCATTCACTCATTACCCACATGACCTAATGCTGTGCCTGGCATTAGTAGGTGCTCATTAAAACATACTTTTAAATGGATCCTAGCTGAGTGTAACAAAGAACATTATACGCTAAAGCTATGAGTTGCTATTCAATTGTTACCCTGATACTAATAATATAGTATATTGGATTAGAGGAGTAACCTATTAGTCCACTGAAGGAATTAGCATTGAAATCAGAGGAGAATCATTTTTCAAAAATATACTTTTCTCCAGTTAGCTAGTTTTATAAAAGTAACTTGTAATGAAAATTTCATTTTATAAAAGTAACTTTTAATGAAAATTTCAATTTATGAACTATCTTATTTATAAAAGCAATATATGGAAAAATTCCTTTTTATGTTTTAAGATAGGACTCATCATTTTTTGTTCATTTCCCTTTATCTTCAGAGCTAACCACTGTTACCAAGTTTATGTGTATCTTTCTAGACCTTTTATTACTACTATTATTATTGTTATTATTCAACAGCCTTATACTGTAATCCATAGGAACTCTCCTACAGTAGGTTCCACCCCAGTCCTACTTCTGCTGCCAAGTAGCCACAGAACAGGGTGACACTGAAAGGGGGGCCTTGGAGGGGGTAGACAGAGGGTTCAATTATTTGCGTGTAGGGCAATGGTTAATCCCAGTGTCAAGGTGCACACCGGCAGTCCTGGACTTGCCACAAAGCATCGGGGACCAGGGACCAAGTCATTGTCAATGTAGTGAGGAAACTGTTGGTAAAGCTTACTGTGACACTTATTTTACAATAAGTCTGTCACTCACTGCTATGCAATTTTGTAAGTTTTCTAATTTTTCTATGCCTCAGCTTCCTTGTCTGTAAATTGGGCTAGATAAGATCATCTATCTCTTAGGATTATTATATTAAATAAGTTACTACAAGTAACTAGGATATTTTCTAACACATGATAGAAGCTGATTAAATTTAATTATTATTTTCATTAACCCTGTGTATGCTTCTTTATATTATATTTCTTCAAGTGCGTGTCTTGGTAGAGGGCATGCTCTCTAAAGCCACAATGACATTCCCCCACAGGTTTAAAATTAAAAGGGCATTTTCAGAATTAAACTCTAAGTACAAATGGATTAGAGTAGAGATATGCAGGCATTGTGATGATACCCAGAATCCCAACATCTGACTCAAACTTGGTTAAACACAGTGATACATGCTAAGAAAGATTATCTGCAATAGGGTAGTCCCCAGGGAAAGGGGAGGTTCCAGGTTTCCTGCCCCACCCAGGGGAGGGTGGAGCTGAACAGGGAGGAGGAGAAACTGGGGAAGAGACTGAGAAGGAAAGAAAAAGGATGGAGAGCCAGAAATTGACCTGGAGAAGGCACATGAAGCAGAGAGAGACATGTAAATAAACAACACAAGCTTCTTGGCCTTGGACTGGTTAAAACAGATGTGGGTAAGAGACCCCTTGGGAGGTTAACGGTGGCAGCTCTTACCTTGATTTTTTTCTTTTCCTTCCAGACTTGTCTGGCCATTTCTGTCCTTTCTTATGGGTCCCCACCACCAGGAGGCCTTATACTTGTGGCAAGCTTTAGGGCCTCAGTGACCTGCTTTGGGACAACCCTGTTTGTCTGGGCATGTACCCCTGAGGGGAAGGGTAATTTTGGGTATGTGATTTTGAAACTATATTCTTTGCCTTCTCTTTATTGCATACTAATTGTATTAAAGTTCCTTTCCATTAAGCGTCTTATGCATTAGAGTATGTTTTGTCTTGATGCAGCAGATGGTAGGTTTGGGGGTTCTGGGGTGCCCCTCACACTGCCCTGTCACATATCCGCCAGAGGAGAGATGCTGTAACTTAGAAGCATTGGAAAAGGAGAGTTCAGTTGAGCTAAACTCACCAAACACACTAACATACTAATCCGGTGTTGGGAGTACAATGCATCACCCCTCTGGTTGTTTGGAGATGTGGGGAGGAGTTACCGCAGGGCCCTCCTCCTATATAGA
Source organism: Scalopus aquaticus (assembly GCA_004024925.1). Lineage (NCBI taxonomy): Eukaryota > Metazoa > Chordata > Mammalia > Eulipotyphla > Talpidae > Scalopus > Scalopus aquaticus. The sequence continues at coordinate 27,969 of PVIJ01006358.1, read as the reverse complement.
GAGGAGGCCTCTTTATAGGAGTGAGGTCAGAAGAAGCAGACAACTTGCTCTGAGTGGTGGGATGGAGACTTTAGGCTCTTGGAACTCCCTTGTTGATCTACCTTTTAATATGATGCTGGATTTTGGATTCTAGAGTAAACTCTTCTTATATTGATAGATTGTGATTCACCCACCAGTGATGTGTACCGAGAGGAAGGAAGGTATTGGCTGGTGGTGGTGGTGTCCATTTCCCTGGAAAATATATTCTACTTTACCCTGGCAGCAGATACTGCTGAAGGCCCAGATTATGTGCTGCGCTATACTATCAGTTGGGGATAAAATAGTATTAAAAGAAACATAAATTCAAAACTTCTTAGGGCATTTATCCTATTCAGAGAATCAGACAATATATTTTCTGTCTAGCTTTTATTTTGGAAGAGGGAGTGTAGGAGGTTGACATTTTATATAAGAATGCCCAGGAAGGTTTGTTTTTTGAAGAAAAGGACTTTTGAGGAAAACCCTGCAGGAAATGAGTGAGGTTTGGGGAGCTGTTGGAAGCCATAACTGTGCAAACCAGGCAGACAGTGGGGGCCTAGGGTGACTGGACTGAGGGAGTAGGGCAGAAACCAGAGAATAAGCAGGCAGTTTATGTAGGACCAGAATAGAACTTAAAATAGCTTTTATTTGAGGATATTGAACAGAGAAAGGACAGGATTGAAGAGTTTAACAGTATCCAGGATTTATCTATTTTTTTAAGATTTACTAATTTATGCATACAAGAGCTGGGGTGTAGGCCAGAGGTGTGGTGGGTGAGAGGATTCACCAGAGACAGAGTGGGAAGCAGAGCAGGAGGATCTATTGAAATACACTGCTGAGGGGAGCAGTGGGCAAGACAGGAGAGGTATGCTACAACATGTGGGTCAGCAACTTGGCCGGAATCGAACTTGTGCTGCAGTAACTGCCAATTTATAGTGCTTAGACTTAATCTTTTGCAACACAAGGAAGGCCCAAGATCTATCTATCTATAGAGGAAGGAGGATGAAAGCTGGTAGGAAAACCAGGAAGGAAGTTACTTGGAAGCAAAGATGATAGGTAAGTGCAGGTAAGTGTAGACCAACATTGTTTAAAATTTATTACCTTATATATCGGTATTTTACTATAATCTGCACACTGTCCATTATATTCTGGGGTCATGAAATCTATATGAGGGTTTTCCATCTGCTCCCATCCCACCTTGGTCTTGCTTCTGGGGTGTAGAATAGACAATAGTCTAATTTTCTTGATTTTACTAGAAGGGTTTTACTCCCAGTTGGTTATCATTTGCCCCAGTCTGGTGGATGAAGCTTGTCTGTATTATTCGTTTTTTTTATGGCCTTGCCTTAGGCTTCAGAGCTATTTGTGTATGTACGTAAATAGAATGCTAATGAGGAATAAAAGGGAATAAATTATTGATACAAACATCATGAGTAAATCTCAAATCATAGTGTGCTAACACAGTATTTGACTGTATTGAATTCTGGACAATACAAACTAATCTACAGGGAAGCAGATCAGAGTTTGTGCAGTGATGGGGCTTTAAAAGAGAGACTTCAAGAGGTCATAAGGAAACTTTCAGGAGTGAAGGGTATGTTCACTGTTATGATTGTGTTGATAGTTTCGTGAATGTCTAAAAATGTCAAAACATATCAAATTGCATAAGTTAAATACATTCAGTATATGAATGTTAATTATAACTCAATAAAGCTGTTAAGAATTGAACACTTGAAAGACAGGTTTTTAGGGAATCTCAGTTTTTATTAACAGTAGCTCAGGAACAGCTGAAGATGTGTCACTGGTGTCAACACCTCATTGCTTTAGTTCATGTTATAGACTACCGGGAATGGGGGGGAGAAAGCTCATTTCTCCCCCAACTCTATGTAGATCTTTAACAACTGTTATATGGAGAGATGAGGATAGTCATTCAGCACTTACAGATTGAGAGTGTTGGGACATGGGGACAAAGGTGGGGAGATGAATAGGCTGTCTGAACTTGGTTTTGGTAGTGACCTCTCCAGTATGTGAGTCCATCCTTCTGGTTTCAGAGTTGTGTCCGTACTATGAGGCCAAACACCCACCTATTATTCTCCACCAGATGCCCAGTTTCTCAGCCACCTTGAGGAGCGGAGTTGGCTGGAATGTGGTCTGTGTGGTGAACCGCACCATTTGCAATGACTGATCCCTGGAGACCATGAGCTGCTTGGTCATGATCATCTTGCTGATGCTGGGACTGCAAGGCATGTAGGTCCAGCCCCAGCATGCATGTCAGAAAGTCCGCACGCTGATGGAGTCACATGCCCTCGTCTAGGTGGAGAGGTGTACATGTAGGGCCCCATCCTGCACTTTCTGACCAGTCTTAGAAAACATTCTCACACTTCATTCCTCTTCTAGCTGATGAAAGGATTAGCGGCAATTCTAGTTGTCCATCTTAATCACCTTGGAGGGCACCACCTTGTACTCTCTTATTGACTCAGGGAACTCAGCAGGGCCTTCCTCTTGCCTATGCATAGTGTTGGGATGCTTGTGACATGCATTCGTTGTCACAACTCTTGTGGGGAACCATGCCAGAAACTTCCAGGAGCATGAGAGATGCCAGAGAGACACATCCCAGCAGCTCAAGGGCGATGTGCAGGTGAAGGACCCTCACTGGCACTGTGCCGCCTTCTTTAAACTCTTTTTAAGTGAAGACTGAGCATTGACTTGTTTTCTATTTATTTTTCATTTTACAATAATGGCAATGAAGGAGAAATGATCAAAGTGCAGAGATGGGGAAAAAGGAGAGAGAAAAGGAGAAAAGGAGATGTGAGCAAGTCAGTTTATTTTATGCATTATTATTTTACCACTCTGGATTTTTTTTTTTTTCCTTGCAAGATTGAGGGTCAGCCTTAAACCTTTTCGGTAAACATATCAAGGGTCTGTCACTACTGGAGTCCTCAGAACTAGACCCTACCGGCTTGTCTTAACACTGCAGTGACTTCCCCTGGGATGGGAACTACTGTACTAAATATTGTCAACAGGACAGTTTGTGTTTACAATATCATGGGGACATTTCTAAAATTATAAAACCCCAAAGTTGAATTTGGTCTCCTTCCTAAATATCATTTTGACATTCCTCTAAATATAGCATACGCCAATGGAGTGATAAAAGTAATCTTTATTGCATTATTCTGCAAAATCTCTGTGCAGACTCTTGCCTGGGAACCCAGGGGAGGGCTCTGGGTTAGAGGAAAGAGAAGAAGAAATGATCTAAATAGGAGCTTCACCTTGATACTATTTCACCAGAACTTTCGGACTTCAGTGACCTACATGTTCACTGAGGTATTTTATTAAATTGAGCTTCTAATCTCCCAGAAGACATTTTCCTGTAATATGACGATGGTCAATTGAGGTGAATATGAAGGCTAGGAAGCTGGAAAGGGTTGAAATTTTCCAAATGTATTAGCTGAGGAAAGCATCTATTCTAGTCATTTGTTCCTTTTTGTAAAATCTTTCATTGAAATGTAATACTTAAGCTAATCGTAAGTGAAAATTCCAATACACTTTTGGAAATAAAGCACACCCAGGTAACCAGCACCTAGATCTAAAAACTGAATATTTTGAACCCTCTAGGAGCCAACTCCTTTCCTCTTTCCCTTTTCCCTTCTCCCTTTCTCTCCCCCCACTTCCCCAAAACCTTTCTAGTAACTATGTAATCCTCACTTTCAACTAATCGCTATTCTGACTTCTAATACTATAGATCAGCTTTGCTTATTTTGGAACTTCATGTAGATTGCTATTGTTTCTGGTTAGTTTAATATTAAACTTATGAAACTTTTTCTGTTACGTATGAGAGTAGTTCATTTATTCTTTTTGCTTCTCATTTCACAATTCTTTATTATTTTTTAAATGAGTTTAATGTTCTTTATTCAAGGGAAAATAATCCATGAATTGGGGGACTAGAGTACTTCCAAGCAGTGAAACACTCTTCCTAAAGGACTTTGGACAATTATTTTTAATCCATTTTATTAGTGATGGATATTTGGGTTTTCTATGAAAATTTTTAGACATGACTTTTGGTGCTGACATTATAATAGGGAATTAACTCCAGAGATTCGCCTTCTTAATCTATCTTTTCTAATAGTTAAATGCCAGGTATTCCCATATCTGGGAGAGCAGGGCAAGGAGGTCTGGTGAAAAAAGGAATTACTGGAGGAAACTGTGCACCCCCTGCCACACTGCACCCACCTGTGGATGGAGCCTACCTCAGAAATAAATAGCTGGACGTCACCTAGCAAACTTCCAGTGAGCAGATTTTAAATGTTTATTTGTGGGGCTATCTTATACTTGGACTCAAAATAGAATCCATTTTCTCTCCATAACTGAGATGATTTGGAAAACAGATATTCTCCTGCAGACAGGCCCACATAGTCTTTATTACACGGCATAAACACAAAGCACAGATATTTGTCTGAAATATGCCCCAACAGCCTCCAAAGGGGGAAAAAAAGTATGTGGAAATGGCATGAATTAGAACAGGCTATAATACTCTGAATGTACAGTTTGTCCTCAGCCTTGCTGTTTTGCAAAAAGCATCTAAAATTTATGCTCTTAGATTTGTCAGTTTAAAATTGTGAGCTGTGTGTCAGGCCAGTGCAGTAAAATATTGAAGGCATCACTGTGGATGGGAGAGTGGGGGTGGGATTGCAATACATCAAGATGAAAGGCATTGTACAGACTTTATAAATTCTGCAGAGATTTTATCCCACCTCATTTGTGAATTTCCAGAATCTTTGCATAATATCTTTTCTCCTTAGATATTTAGGAAGGACAACAAATTATATTGTTTTTCTATCACTTTTGGAGACAGGCTGTCGATGAACAAGCTGTAAATAATGTAATATCCTTAACAAATAAGTGTGGACAAATCACTTTGCAAAACAAGGTTAGAAAAAGAGGCGATAGGTGGTCAATGACACAGAGTAAACTGAAAAGGAGCCTGGGGCTTGAAATCCTGATGTTCTCTCCTAGAGCTGAATTATTACACTGCTTTACTCCAAAGAGTCCTACATTTCACAATTTCAGCATCACCACCTACAATTATCTTAAAGGAAAAACACAGCATTAAGAATTAGAAAACACTTCTGGATCTCATTTAAACAAGTACAGATGCCGCTCACTTTCAGAATAACTGGGTCATGAAAAAGGGTGATCTCCAATAGAAAGTTGAAATAGGGAAACCCAAATTAAGGGTTATTTTCATTTTTTTTTTTTTTTCAAGAAATGACATTCCAGGCAGCCTTTGCATTCAAACTTTTCAAGCTAAAACTAAGATGCTTTCAGAATCTTCCTGGGGAGCATGGCTAGTCTTTCTATCCCATAGCAATAAACTTGATTAAATCATATGCGATTATGTTATCACATTTAAATATGTCAAGGGACGCTGTGATTTGGTTTATGATCAGTTTGGAGCTATGAGTAAGCTGCTTCTATTGGATAGTGGAGAGAAACTAATTGGAGAAAAACCCTTGCCTTCGAAGACTTCTACAAGCCTGTCTAATTGGCATATACGTTCTTCCAAAAGGCATGTCTGACACAGTATTATTTTAAAAAGCTACTTTTATAATAGCTATGTTGCTTGCTGCATCGTTCTTCTATTTCAACACATACACATGGAGATAAGCTCCAGATTAAAATTAAAGAGTGAATGCCAGTTCATTTTGGATGAAAGAAAACTTAAGTGACTCATCAGTTGGGTTTCTATTTAGCTATCAGTTATTCCAACCAGATTTCCCTTGCTTCGTGGCAATGACTACATTGCCATTTGAATTTATTATTCAGACTACATTTATTATTGAAAATATGATGCATATCTGCGGGGTCTTTATTTATGCTCCACATTTTGGTACATACAGCAAGTTTCATGGGGCTCTTTCCCTTGGAGTTTTGATAGTCTAGTGAAGGAATGTGCAGTATCTTGTTCAAGCCATTATGTTATACACCTGGTCCCCAGGTGTGAAAGGCAAGACCTCAGTGCAATTAATTCTTACATTCCAATTGCGTGCAACACACTGTAAAAGCAATTCCAAGAATATGCTTTTAAAATGCAAACCTTCCAAACCTGACCTTCACTGTCCGCTATGTTCTCAACAAAATATCAGCATCTTATTTAATCAATGGGTGTGGCCCCAACTCAGCTAACACAATAGCAATAAATATCATTCTTAACTGAAAATCTGTTTATTCACAGCCTACTAAGGGAGAGGGAGACTACGTTAGTGCATAGGCTGGCCCTAGCCCCAGGGAGAGAAGTTGAGTTGAAGCATCAGGCTGAAAGGCATAAAAGAGGAGGCAGAATGAAGAGAAACCCCATGGTTGTGGGTATATGTCCTAGCTTGTTCATTTTTTTTTGAAGATTTATTTATTCACACATACAAGAACTGGGGTGTAGGCCAGAGGTGTGGGAGGGTGAGAGGATTAACCTGGAACAGAGTGGGGAACAGAACAGGCAGATGTACTAAAATACAGTGCTGAGAGGAGCAGAGGGTGAGACAGGAGAGGTCTGTTGGGCCATGTGGGTTAGCTCCGTGGCTGGGGATCAAACTTACTTTGAGGTGGCTGGTGATAGCCTGATAACACTGTGTCTTTCATCCCTGCACCACCAGGGGGGGCCTTGTTACTTTTTTATCTTTCCATTTTCTAGAAACAATTCATTTCCTCTTAGTGAAATAAATGACAGACATCATGAAGAAAGAGTTGATCTTTACAAGTCACAACTGAGAACAGAGACTCCTTTTAAAGCCTATTCTATCTTGGAAGACACTTAATGTTATGAAACTTACATTTCCCAGCCAAAGGGTACCGAGATGTGGGTGGGGCTGAGGAAGATAAGGAGTTCATTGTTAAAGCCCCAGACCTTTATGGACCCAGGCAGCCTTTCAGCCACCTGGTATCAAGAACATAACTTCTATGCTCTGTGATGTGGGTAGATCCAAGAAATATCATGCCTTTCCAAATAACCATATTTTAAAAATGAATGGGTTTACTGCTTGTAGAAAAAAATTTAGTACAATTAGTTTGGAAAGGTATTTAGCATCATCATCTAAAGATAGGGGTGTGTGTGTGTGTGTGTTTATTCTATGATCCAGCAACATTTTTCCTTGGTACATAGCCAATACTGATGAATGCATATCTTTACAAAATACTGTACAATAATTTTCAGATCAGCATTAAAGAGTGAATGAATAAATAGTACATATTTCCAAAATGGAATATTACATGCCAATGAGAGTGAAATAATAATATGTTAAAAATATTGATGAATCTCAAAAACAAGTGTGAGTAAAAGAAGAGAGTCACAAATGAGTTTACATTATATACAAATTTCAACAGACAAACAAAGTAAGTTGCTAGATAACACATTAATGATTAACTTTGGGAAGGTGCTGAGTAGTTGGAAAGGGACACGGGTTTTTCAGGGATTGCAAGGTTCTTCTTTTATCAGTCTAATATTGGTTTACATAGTTTTTTGTGTTTTAGAAGTATAAGAACTCGTTTCTTGAAATGGGTGCTGGTTACCTGCTTATAATCACTTCATGAAAACTAATGGAGTTGGGCATTTACGATTTGAGCTCTTTTCTGTAGGTATGTTATACTTCCAAACATTAGCATAAAAATATAGTTTGTCATCCACCAGGAGATGTTCTATAAATCAATCACTTCCAGTGTAAGTTACTTAAGTGTCTTTTGTTATCGATAAATTATTTTTAAGAATCAACGTTTACTTGGCATGTTTAAACTTTAAAGACAGTATTTTTTAAAAAGTATAACACATAGATCCTGTTCTAAGTGAGTATAAAATCTAATTGGGAAGACAAGTCAAATGAGTATATTAGAAAATTTCATGGGTTAACATAAATTTGAAGTACCAGTAGGTATGTTTGAAAAAAGAAGAGTTCAGTTATGCTGAAATAGACCCAGGTTCTTTCCCACTGTGGTTCTACCTGATGCCATTACTCTTCTGGCTTCAAGGACATTTCTTTGAGAAGCCTTCCTTACTTGTCTCTGTTCAGTATCCCATCACATTCCCAAATGATGTGGTTGGCCTGAATTCAGGGTGAGTTTAATTAATCATTACTCTATAGTTTACCATACATGTCTCCACGTGGCAGAGACAGTTCTATTACCCTTTGTGTCCCTACAGCTACTGGAAACTCAGAAATATTGCTTGTATAGATGAACAAAAGAAAAAAAGTTTGACATGAGCTGACATTGTGAATAAAGAGTTTGCAAAAATGCCTCATCTAAGCTAGGTTTTGAATGATAAGACATGAGTCAAATCTGCAGCATAGGAAAAATGAAAATTAACTGAACAACAGAGAATGGCTCAAACTATCTCCATGTGAGTCTCATGTAATTATCACAAAACTGTGATCTTGGCGATATGACACCTAGTTTATTTACTCTTCTCTAATATTCATAGAGACTACGGAACTTGCTCTAGCTCACATAGTGGATTATCCAAAATTGAAACCTTAATGGCTCAGTGCCTTTAAATGGCTCATTTTCATAGAAAAGAAGGTTGGCTTAACACATATAGAAGGGCTTAGATGAGTCAGTAGAAACCCAAGTATTATATTCATTATTTGGGCCCTGAGATCTTTTGAGAAGAGACTATTTTGTTCTATTAAGTGAACAGTAGGGCATTTTTTGTTTTCTTTTTAAAGAAGGCCAAATGATTTTTCTACAGGCTTAAACCACTTAGCCATATAAGTCGAGCCAGTTATTGAGGTTTAAAATAGTCTTGTCCATATCTGAAGAGGAGAGATTTGGGTATAAAATCAATATTAGCAATCATAATGCATTTCTCAAATAAAACCTAGGCAGCCTGGCAGTGGGAGAGGGTTGGATTGTGAAGTCCCAGTAATGATGACCTGATCTGGAGTGTAATCAAATCCTTGGATCCTGTATCACTGAGCATGCTCTTTGCCCCCCACCCCTAGCTCCACCTGTGTGTCACATGTATGTTTCCATCTCCCTGGGGGTTTTTGCATATACAAGGTAATGCCCACTAGCTCTCCAGTGTTCAGACAAGTAATATACTTACATACCCACACTGAAGTCTCTCAGTTAAAAAAGCATAGTGATGAAACTAGTGGAAAAAATGGACAAAACAATAAAAGCCTCACAATTTATTTCATTTAGTACTCTTATCTGCAAATGATATTTTTGCTGCCTAACAAGCCACTCCAAAATTCAGAAATTTAAAATATTAATTGTTTTTTAAATCTTCCTGAGTCTGCAAATCAGCTGGATGATACTTCTGGTCTCAGTCAGGTCTGGTCTCTGGGTCATTCATATACGAGTGGTCAACAGGTAGGTTAGTGGAGGGCGGGCTGGCCTAGGATATTGCATTCATTGATTAACTGAACTGAATGATCTGTAGCCTGGGCCTGATCACATAGTAGGGGCAGGTGTTTGAGAGTAAGTGAAATGTACAGGGCCTTTAGAAATCATTACATTTACTGCTTCCTGTTGGCAAAATCAAGTTACAATGCCAGACCAGATTCAAGGATATGTGGAATAGATGTCACCATTTGAAGGAAGGAGTAGAAAGGCACATTGGCCAGGATTGACTACACAGAAGTGTGGGGAGGTAGGGACAATTTTTTAATCTATCATTGAAGTGAAATGGAAGAACTAGCCGAATGTCTTGGGACATTAGAGGCAAAGGAAAGACTACTTTAGTGTCTTAAGCTGCACCCATGCTTCCTTAGCCATGCTGGGGTTTGTTTGGATTATGTCTGAGGGTCTTTTCTGGGATTGTTAACAGGTGAACAATTACTATGAGTATGGATGGAAAAAGAGGTCTTGATAAATGCTTAACCACTAAAAACTTCTTATGATTCCTGTGGGGAATATCCATCACCATCATGTTCTCATCATTATTTTGTGTTAGACTTATTTGGGAGGGCAGCTTTTGGCAAGGTGATGTGCCAGCAGTTAAATAATTTTAACTGTCTTCTTTTAGGGACCTAGGGTCTCAGTGGATGAAAAGGTCACTGAAGACACACAGTACCACTGATGGGCGAGCCTGATGACCTCCGAGGACTAATTTACCTTCCAAAAGGTGCCAGTTCTGAGTAAATTAGTTCATTCTTACTGTAATAGATGATTAATTTACGTTATTATGAAAAAACTTATTTTTCCCTAAAAAAGAACCACATATTAAGTTACTATTGCTGTAGCTACCTCTTTTTCCCTTGCAGAATTTAGTGGCTAGAAATAAATATTTGCCTGATCATTTGATAATCATAAAGCACATTTGGAACCAGCAAATCAAACATGATCAATTTTCATCTCTGGTATTTACATGAACTATGAATTTCTGTTTTAAACAATAAAAAAAATGACTTGTAAAAAATTGACCTTTCTTGTATCTTTTTCATTTTGCCCAGTGCCTTCTTCTAAGTTGGTGCTTATAAATATTGTGTTTTTTCATTTGCTTGAAACTTAGATCGAAAAAGAGAGAGACTTGGGTAAAGAAGTCTTAACTGCAGTTACTGTTGAGATGCACCCCAGGGGATGGGCCAGCTTTAAACCTCTTTGGACATACACGAAAGCATTCACTTTGTGCTGACATTATTCACAAGGCCTTTCACAGAGGTATCTCACCTGGAAAGATGTTTTTCCACTCTGTCCTCCTAATGTTATTTTTTGAAATCTTCATATTTGTGCATTCATATTCATCAGGAGTCAAAGTGAGGTGTCATCCTGGTTAATTTCTCCATGCAGAAAACCAGAGTTATAAGATATTGCCTGTGGGAGGTAGTGAGGAATCCCTAACTCAACTTGGTACTTTTCCCCCACTGGGTAAACGATTCCTCAGAATAGTTAATAGGGCTTTGAAATCTGCACAGACAGAAATGCTAATGCCTCTGCCAAATACCTACGATTATCGGCTCAATCTTTAGCAGTTGGAATCTGACATAAATCCTCCGAATGTATTAAAGTCGACTGTGGTTGCTGGCAGAGAGGCTTGTTATGTTGACCTTGGGCAAAGCCTTACCTGACAGCAATTCAATAGAAAGATGGGTGCCAAGACATTGTATTTTTATAAAGAGGAGAATGAAGAGGCTACTTGAGTTAAGCATTTACTGTCACACACACCACAAAATCAGGATCAGGCTCCTGTATATAAGCCATGTTCCAATGAGACCCTGAGAGGGAAGGCCATTATGCCAAGACAAGAGAAGCGGGTGTCTTAACTGTCCATTATTGCTTCCTTCCCCATGGGGACTTAAAGTGCCTAATGACACAGTGTTCCCTCCAATAGTTTTATTGCCACACACTAATATTTTGGGACAAATTGGGCAGAAGACTTTTTCACAGAATCTGGGGTAAGAATATACTGAATCAAATCAATAGAGATTTCCCAATGAGGATTAACGGTGCAATGAAAATCCCCTGCATAAAACATAAAGGATAAAGGGTATCATTCACAAAATTGCTAAAGACCTATTATTTTTTTTTTACAAACGCCAGTTAAAATATTTCAAGGTCAAACACTAAAATAAGGCTGAAATCATCATGTTTTAGAAATGTTGCATTTAATGTAATTATAATTAATCATCTGTTTCCTTTTTTTAAATGTGGCTACAAAAAGGTTAAAATTATGTGTGTCACATTTTATTTCTAGAGGACAATCCTTCCAATGGCTTCTTAGTCTATTACCGTGGTTTACACAGCTCTCCACGATCTGAACTTGACAGTCTCTAAAACCACCTTTTCAGGCATCCTGTGCGTGTGCACATACCATCGGTCACACCAACATTTTGGCTGTTCCTAAATACATAAATTTTAACCCTTTGCACAATCTCTTCTATTTGGAATGCACTTTCCTGGATTTCCTTACTTGTGACTCCTTTATTTATTTTATTTTTTTTAAAGATTCAATTAATTATGCATACAAGAGCTGGGGTGTAGGACAGAGGTGTGGAGGGGGGTTAGAGGATTCACCAGACACAGAGTGGGGAACAGAACATGCAGATTGACTGAAATACACTTCTGAGGGCAGCAGCAAGGGAGACAGGAGAGGTCTGCTGCGCCATGTGGGTTAGCTCCCTGGCTGGGGACCAAATTCATGCTGCAGTAGGTGCCAATAGCTTCATAGTGTTGAGACTTAACACCTTGCACCACCATTTACTTCATTTAAGTGAAGGATTGCTATTCTTTTGAACTGACTTTCTTTTCACTCTACTGAAACTCCCATTGTCCTGATGCTGAATAGTCTTACCTTGTCTTGTTCTTTTACAATATTTATCAATGACAGATAATTTAATATGCATTAATTTTACACTATTTGTTGCTTTAATTATTGTTTAATGTTTTATTTATCTGTTTGTTTTCCATTTCTTCTTCTAGAAGGCTTAAGTGCCATGAGAAGGGAGCATGGTCTGCTCTATCTACCTTGTACCAGGTCACGAGATTTACTTCTTAAATTTTAAGGAATTTGAGGGCTGGATTTAAGACATAGCCATTATTAAAATTAAATTATATAAAATTACAATTAAATGAATTCTATTAAAATCAAAAGTAATAAAGACTGAATCCTTATCACTTTCTGATTTTTTGTTTTGATGTTGCACTTATCCATGCCTACGATGTTACTCTTATCCTATCTATAGAGCAGAAATAGTGCATAGTGGCATACTACTACTCAGCTTCTACCAGCTTATTTTGGTAGCTTGAAATTAGCCCCAGCGGATGTATCTGTATCATGGAAATTGGTAAAAGTTACAAGTAAGGACTTCCTTTAGTGACTAGAGAGTAGAAGTCCTCAAACACGACCAGCATGCCCCTAGTAGGACCTTGCATTTTCTGACATATATGTGTTCTGAAGAAATATTGATATAATGGATGGGATTTCATGAAAAAAGCAGAACGTTTTTGGGCTGAATCATTACGGGGATTGCAGGAAAAAGAAGTGTTATCTTAAAAGATTTGGAAGATTTAGAAGCCAAAAGGAATTGGGATGTGTGCATTTGTGTGTTTGGGGGTGGGGGTGGGCAAAAGCACATTTTTGGTCAAGCAACTATATGCGCAAAGGAATGAAAACAATGAAACATTTAAAGTAAATTTAGGGGTGAATGGAACCATTTGAGGTTCAGAAAGGAGAAGAGGATGAGCTTGATTTCTACAGATGAGTGCTGAAATATCAGCAAAGTTCTGTTTCTGGGCAGAGTAATGCACATGAACCCACACCTCTCCTATTGGTGCCATGATCCCTGAATTGGTCCAGAGCTGCTTCTGCTCCCTTCCTCTGAAAACACCCGAGAGTCTCTGTGCCTCTCCCAGGTCCTTGTGGTTTACACGAATGCCTCCATAGGTGAGCAGCACTCAGGCTCAGGGCTTTGCATTGCAGTTCTTTTTTTTTAAAGATTTATTTATTTATGCATACAAGCTGGGGTACAGGCCAGAGGCATGGGGCGGCGAGAGGGTTCACCAGAGACAGAGTGGGGAGCAGCACAGGCAGATCGATGGAAATACACTACTGAGGGGAGCAGCGGGCGAGGCAGGAGAGGTCTGCCATGCCATGTGGGAATCTCCCCGGCTGGGCGTCGAACTCGCGTCGCCACTGCTGACAGCTCCACAGCGCAGTGCTTAACCGCTGCGCCACCAGGGAGGCCCCTTTGCAGTTCTTTGTAGGTTGCTTCTTTTTAGCTCATCATTATATACTCTGCCCACCCAACAATTCATGCAAAAGTTTTAGGTGCTGTGAAATATTCTTCTAGACTTCAAAGAATAGAGGCCCAGGAAACTCTGTGTCATATACAAAAGCCCACACACTTCATCAACTTTTAGGCACTTCGGTTTGAGGGAAACAGGTGAGAAAGCAAGCTTTCTTTTCTAGGTTTTGGTTCATTGCATCATACCGACCCAAGAGTCAGTCCAGAATTATGAAACCCCACCACAGAGAGATATGTCGTTAAGACACATTGGGGTGAAAATTCCAGAAAACTAAAAACAAACAGGCTTAAAAAAGAGATAATGGGGGCCTCCCTGGTGGCACAATGGGTTGTCTCAGCCTCTGAAGCTATCTGCACCTACTGCAGCATGAGTTAGATCTCTGGCCAGGGAGCTTTCCACACGGCACAGCCAAAGTCTCCTGCCTCACCCACTGCTCTCCTCAGCAGTGTACTTCGGTAGATCTGCCTGTTCTGCTCCCCACTCTGTCTAGTGAATCCTCTCACCTCCCCACACCGCTGGGCTACACTCCAGTTCTTGTATGCATAAATAAATAAATCTTTTTTTAAAAAAGAGATGACATTGAAAAGGGTTTTTTAAGGCCCAGCTTGTGACTGAACTAATATCTCAGGATGAATTTTCACTCTCTGCATGTGTTACTTTCTCTTAAATAACAAACGTCCCTGCGGACAATCACTCCTCACAGACTTAAATTGACTATGACACTTCCAAAGTTTATATTTTCTGGGATTCCAATTCCATGGAAAAGAGAATTTTTCTCCTAAAAGCCTCCCATGCCCACAAAGATACAGCAGGTTTACTGAAGCTCTGGGATGGAAGTGGGGTAGTTCCTTCCCCACAACAATGAACCTGAAGCGCTTGAATCCTCCAGGACCCAGGGGTGGGGGTATTCTGTGTGCCACAGTAGTGGGGGCTCCATCCCAGCGGTGTCCGTGTCTGTCTGTCTGTCTGCTACCTTCCCCGCAGGACTTTCTGGCTCCCAGCCACAAAGCGTGCACTGGAGAGTCACTGAAAGAAACCTTTCATCCTGAACTTTTGAGGAACACATGATAAATGAAGTGGAGTTAAGGGTGTCACGTTTTCACCAAATAAGGCTCCTGTGGTGGGGGAAGGGGCACAGGAAATAGCCCCTCTGGCTGTCCATACCTTTCCACCCTGTCTGTCAGCTTAATGAATTTGCGCACCAAAGCCTGATGGTAATCATCCGTGCTCCAGCGAGACAGTGATGTAATCCTGATTAAAATAGTTAATAAGGAATTAATGAGAGGCTATCTCCTTGTCTTCAATCATTTCCTGGTGAGAAGAAGATTCTCTAGCAGAACTCATTAGAGCTGTTCCTTTGGAACTACTGAAATTACCCTGTTTTGAAATTACTTGGCGTTTTCAAGAAGCGAACTCATTTCAAATCAATATTTTCGAATGTTATAAAAATAGAGTATGATTTTTTTTTCCCTTTTTTAAACCCAAGACCTAGTCCAATCATGAAGGTTTGAACACTGAGTCTGGTACCTAAATTCAGCTCATACTTAAATTTTAGTTTATTTTAGCATGGACTTTTTGCAGGAACGTGAAGGAGGGCAGAGGTCATTCAGGTCTCCATCAAAGATAGTGAGGACAGTGAATGATGTGTTAATTTATTCTAATCAGTTCAATCTATTTGAGCAAATATTCACTGTGTATCTCCTGTGTTACGATCAGTGGTGCATTTAAGATACAAAAACTGAAGATCCTTGTTAATAGAGCCCAGTTGTTTAAACTCTGGTTTCACATGGAAGCTACAATTCCTACTCTAAATTTGTCGTCTTTGTAATCGTGGGCTACTAAAATCTTTCATTTTCAGATTTTTCTTAATATGCAAAATGAGGATAAACATAACACTTGCCTTCCAGGTGAAAGAAGAAATCTATAAAAAGTATTTAGAAACCTGCCTACTGCATACTAAAGATCCAATCTATGTCTGATTAAAAATAATGTCAGTTAATGATAAAATTAAAATCAAAGACAGATAATCCCAGTAAATATGAATACACAATCCAGAAAAGAAAAATAACTGGAAAAGGCCAATACCTCTAGGAAAAGGTGCTTAGCCACCTGCAGGAAAATGCAAATTAAAAATGAATTGTCACTTTAAATCATCAGATTTGTTATCTAATGGGGTGAGACCAACTTTCATTTTGGGGGCAAGGTTGGGAGGATGGTGAGGGGACACTGTCAGATTTTAGTGGGAGAAGTACCACCTGGGAAATTTATCACAAATATTGCTCAAAATTTAAAAATGTCTTACTAATCGTACTTCAGGGAAACTTGTCTGCAGAGATAGAAGCACACAAAGGTAATGATATATGTAGCAGAGTGTTTACTGCAGCTTCACAGAGAAAGAAAATGGAAAGTAAGCTGAAAACTGCATCAAAAATGTAAGGTTTGAATAAATTACAGCATATACTATTGAATGTCTATTGAACATTATGTGACTTTTAAAGAAAGTGAGTTAGTGATGTTTATTTATTTTTTGCATCTCCTAAGTAAGTTTTTCCAACTC
Source organism: Scalopus aquaticus (assembly GCA_004024925.1). Lineage (NCBI taxonomy): Eukaryota > Metazoa > Chordata > Mammalia > Eulipotyphla > Talpidae > Scalopus > Scalopus aquaticus. The sequence continues at coordinate 11,672 of PVIJ01006358.1, read as the reverse complement.
TCTGCTTTACTGTAACTTTGTTTGCATTTTTCCCCACATCAATAGTAAGAGAATTGTAACCTGGTTGGAAATTCACCTGTTAGATTCATATTCTGTGTTGCATGAAATTGCTGTCTGAGACATAGCTGAAGAAGCAAGAGGGATGGAATACTGAAAGCACATCAGCATTAGTACAGAGAAGAGCCAGGGAGCATATCAATTATTCACAACCAGCTTGCTTCACAATGAATTTAGAGGGTGGCTCCTCCTGCTGGGGAAGGTGCTGCTTTGCAAGACCTCAAAGATTTCACCATACAACCTAGGGTCATATTCATGCCACCAAAGTTAATAGGCTGCTGTCGTCTGGGACCTGCCTGCTGTGTTCATGACTAACTTCTGTATCATCAAAGTCAATTAACTGTTTTCCTAAAGTCTCCTTCCTGGTATTCTCCAATGAGTGCAAAACAGTCTGTCTTATATCTAAACTAATTCAGTCAGACTGTCATTTCTACACCAAATATTTTATTAAAAACCTGCAAGTGTCATGCACTATTCTGTACACTAGGGATAGAGTAGAGAATCAAACAGATAAAGTCAATGTTTCTAAAAAGTTTACTGTCTAAGCAGGGGCAGAAGTGGAGGACAGACAGTACAAAAACCAGATGGATATATAGACTGTGGTAAGTATAAAGAAAAATAAGGCAGGTAGGGAAAGGGAGAGTACACACGTGTGTGTGTGTGCTTGTTTGTAGGCATGCCAAGGATGTGCATATGTATAGGTGTGCCCATAGTGTGCCTGCATGTACCAGCACTACTTGAAATAGGGTGATAAGATAGGGTGGTAAGGGAGGGCCTTTTGCAAAGGTGATATTTTATCACAACTGTAGTTAAGGGAGATCTTGAATTACTGGGGATTCCCAGGAAAGAGGGCTTCAGGTCAAAGGAACAGCAAGGAAAATTTTTCCAATCCAGGAGCACATGTGGTATATATGATCCCTCGGAGCCCACAGGGGCCAGGGAGGGGGTGTGGGGTATTAATAGTGAGTAAAGGAAGGAGGAGTAAGCAGGAGGAGATAGCTTGGGGCTTCCACACCAAAAGCCTTCTGGCCATGAAGAGGATTTTGGATTTTACTTTCCTTAAAGACATCCCAGGTTTTTGAGCAGGAGGTTGATAGATTCTCTTTCTTCTCCACATATATGTGTATATATATTTTTGAGACTGACTTTTATTCATTTTGAAGATTTCCAATATTTTCTCATTTTGAGAAAGTGAACACTCTTACAATAGCAAACATCAAGAAAATCCTTAATAAACTACACTTAAGAATGACAGTAACAATCTCTCAAGATATAATTGAGGATGCAAAAATCTTCAATTCTCCGTAATATCATTTCTTTCCTTGTGATTTTTTTATTCTACTTATTTTTAATTTTATTAAAATAACGTTGGCTTACATTGTCGTTTGTATTTGAGGGGGTATAGGATCCCTCCATTTTTTTTTTAAAGATTTATTTATTTATTCTTACAAGAGCTGGGGGTGTAGGCCAGAGATGTGAAGGCGTGAGAGGATTCACCAGAGACAGAGTGGGGAGCAGAACAGGCAGATCGATTGAAACACACTGCTGAGGGGAGCAGCGGGTGAGGCCGGAGAGGTCTGTTGTGCCATGTGGGAAGCTCCCTGGTTGGGGATCGAACTTGTGCTTCAGCGGTTGCTGATAGCTTCATAGGCTGAGACTTAACCCCTTGCACCATCAGGGAGTCCTCCTCCCTTCATGTTTTATTACCATAGTGCACCCACTACCAAAACAGCCATAGTCTACCCCACAGTTCATTTTGCCTCCTCCCTACTTTGCTCTTGCCCCTGCCCCTCCCCCTCAGATGCCTCAGTTCTCCAGTCAGCTTTCAAGGACTGGTTTTGTTTTCAATTTATTTTTTATTTTTATATTTATTTGTATTCTTTTAAATATCCTGGCTTATTTTCTCACAATATAGGATTAGCTTTTAAGTTTGGCTTTATGTGACCCTTTGTTAGAATCTCAATGTCTTTACAGGAACTCTGGTGACTGTGAAGAGAACAGACAGAAGGAAACAACAGTGGAAGCAGGAAGCTTTGTAAGAGGTTTTTCCAGAGGTTCAAGAGATTGTGGTGGCTCAGTTCATGTGGAAGCTATAGAGGCAGTGAGCAGTGGACCGACAGGGGACATTCTGAAGATGGAGTTGACCAAATTTGCTTTTGATTTAAATGTGAGACCAGAGAGAAGAGACAAGAGAGACACCACTGGTTTTGACTGAGCTCTTGGAAGAGCTCCTTCCACAGATTTCTACTCTCCTGATCTACATCCTGAGGCTTCATTAATGAGAAGGGTTTGGAAAATTTGCATGTAGGCGCTGGAGAACTCAGGAGAGGCCTGACAGTTAGTGTCTGCCCCTGGCTGTGAGGACACCCACCCTCTCTCCAACTCTGCTCTCAGCTAATCACAAACTCATATTTGTACTTTAGAATTGAAAAAAAGAGCTCATTCCAAGAATTTATCCGCTACTCAGAAGGACTGTATATGATCTTCTTTTCCAGAATCTCCTTGCTATTCTGATTTTGCAGGTAGAAACAGTTCAGTTAAGGGCTCAGATGACTTCTCCAGTGTAGCAGGGATCTGATTTGAACCTAAGCCCTTTGGCCTCCATGTCTCGCCATGCAACATCCACTGTGAATTTCCCAAATCATTGCCCATTCTCTGTCTCATCCATGTTTCCCAATGGTCAGTACTGGAAAAAATATAAACAGCTCTACTGTGAGAATCAGGAGAGTGAGGCTCAGAAGTATTGACTGAGATGCCCAGAATCCATACTGCCACGCCACCTGGGCCTTCTGGCAGTGGGCACAGCACTGCATATGGGTGCAGGCACCAGGTGACTACTGGCATCAACTAAGAAGGAGCAGACAACTTTTGTTTGGTCTGTTTTTCAATCTAGCTTTACAAACAGAACTTTCCGGGAAGCAAAATCCAACAACATTCTGTTTGTTCTTGTGGAATCTGTTGGTTTACACAACACCTCTTCAGAGGCGATTTTGGCGGAGACCAACTCCAGCTCAAAATTCCCCTTTGAAAGGAAGGGTCAGCCCAGGAAACAGAACAACCTTCGAAGGAAAAGAAAGTTCTTCAGTCTTCCCTGCACTAGAAATCTGAAACTACTGTCTAACCCATCCGAGCAGGCTGATCAAGAAGGCGCATCGCTGAGACAGCAATCCCATCCTTTTCAAAAATTACTGCTCCATGTCAACTGAAAACTGAAGGCACAGAGGCAGGGAAGAAGGGAATGCCTTTCATTCCTGCTGCCTCCTTGTGCTGCCTGCCTCCAGCCTGCTGCGGGAGAGGAAGCTGGCTGGCTGTGCTCTGAGATGCTGGGAGTCCTGTCTGCATAATTTCCGGTGGACCCTCAGTGCCCAGGGAGAGCGCTGCGCTTTGCTTGTGATGTTGGTAATGAACTGCCGCTGGGAACAAATTAATGAGTGTGTCAGAAGCTGCAGTGGAACTATATTACGATTCATAAACACCACAATGAAAATGCCAGTTAAGCTCTGGTATAAATACACACAAACTTTGAAGAAGCAAACGTCTTTTTCTTCTAATGAGAGAAGAATTTAAAATAACATCATTCTGCCCTGAACACCATTGCTAGGGGCAAATTCCTTAGTGGATAGATAGTTGTTGTGAATTCCTATTTTAATGCATAAAGAAACATAGGGGAGTTTAATTTGATGTTTGTATGTGTGTGCATATGTATTTACTGTGAATATATATATATATAAATATATAGCCATCTATATATATAATAGCCATCTATATGTGGTTATAAAATATGCAGTAATCTAAATGACATCATTTTTCTGTGCCATATTTTTCAAATGAAATAATTTTCTTTTTTTTCTCTTAGCTGTCATATTTACATGACCTTTCACTAAGACTCATGTTAGAATTTGAATTCAGAAATTAAAATTCATTTAAAAAGAAACTTACATTGGTTCACAGAGACCTGTGACTTTAAAGTTCACAGCAAGGTGAGAAAAAGAAACTTCCATTTACTTGGAAGGCTTAGTGGGTTATGCTGAGAGCACCTCTAGGCATCTGAGTTTGTGACCCCTGATATGTACAAGGGTGCTCAGTTCTGTGTTGGGGGATATTACTGCGATAGGAGGCCTGGCACATGGCTTCCATAAAGCCCCTGTTTTCCATAAAACACTTTGAAACTGTCGAGAGAGGGTTAGAAATGGGGAAGGAGTTTCGGTACTAATGTTATAGGTTTTCTCCCCAATTCAATTATAGCCTTTCCTCTTGTCTGCTTTAGGTACTAGAGCTTCAGGTAAGTGTGCTGTGAAGTTAGACCAGTATAGGTTAGTAGTAGATTGAGTATGGGTCTTAGAACCAGCAAGATTTGATTTCACATGTTAACTTCAGTGTTTATTAGCTAATAGATTTGGGGCACATGTAACCTCTTGGAGCCTTGGTTTCTAAGATGGGGTGAGAATACATTCATATTTGGTTGCCATGAACATTAGAAATAGTGAGAAGAAATGCTCTTCACCTAATTGATTTTCAAAAATATTGTGATTGCTATAACAGATCCTCACTGGTAACTATCAGTCACAGGTTTAAGTGGTTTATTTCTTCCTTCAACAACCTCAGAACGCAAGTCTTCCTTTCTCTAATGGCTGTAATGTCAAGACTTACAGAAGGTAATTTTACCTTGAGTAAGAGACTCTATTTTATTTAATCACCATCTCAAATGTTACATAGGGTTTTAGAAAGGAGAACAAAACTTTTTCAAAAGTATTGCTTATTTGTCATAAGTGATCAATTTGAATTTAGAACAATTTTGGAAAATGGTTTACTGAGATTTGAAGCTATAATTTAAATGTTTTTTTAGCACCTTGTTTTTCATTTATAGATTTCCAAATTGTTCTTTACTAGCTTCTTAAAATCATAACCTGTGAATTTCTACTGAAAGCAGTATGTAAAAGAGAATGCGCAATGACAAATTCAGGCTTAGGTGTCAAACCTACTTTTCAGGTGTAAAGGCACATCTATATCAGACTCCAGTTCAATTTCTTTGTCTCCAACTTCAAAATTTGAGTTTTAGTAGGGGCAAGATAGTGTCCTGTCCCTTTGCCTGTATCCCTCAGGTCTTACCATGGATTTGGCATGTTGCATCACTGGTTTTCCTGTATCCCTTATCAATGGAGTTACTCCCTTTGCAACCTTTCATTTAAATGAGGATTCAGCTCAGCAGTTAATGAATTGTTCAGTGGTCAATAAAGACGAAAAGTGACAAGATATGCATTCGTTAGTCTTATAAGCTAGATAAAATGGGATAGATAGGTAGATAGATACAGGTATATAGAAATTATAGGAGACAGTCCAAACTGAATGATACTGGCCAAGAGAAAAATTTCACTCCCCCCTTTTCTTTTGGGGATTCTGTTACTCTAGTTGAACTCTATCAAATTAATTTTATGTAGTTCAAAAACCAAAGAAAGTGAAATATTGCACACTTTTTCAAAGTTGGCAACCCAAGGTGAAATTTGGTAGATGGCTCCAGTTTCACATAAGCAAAAGATCTTGAATGCGTCATTCATAAAGAAACAGCAAATGTTAATGGGGGCATCAAAATTTAAGTTCTTGAATAACCAAATATGTCCCGAGGTGGAACCCCCAAATTTCTCATTTATATTAGAAAAATTAGTGTTATGCATCAAAATGGCTTCTATCCATCATTAAAATTCATCTTTGAATGACAGTGAATCATGGCTCATGAAAGGCCTTTTATGAATCACTCTGCACAGAATTAGAAATGTTTTAAGTATTCATTCATATTCGCAGCCACCAGACTTTCTGCAATATTTGTTGACTATATGGGACCAGCTGGAATGTTTCACATTAGCCAACACATGTTCTAAACTCAATTTTGTCAAACTGGTTCTTCATATAATAGATAAAATGAAATAAAATTGGGAGACAATGGTAAGTTACTTGGCAAAGGGCAGTGATTTATAAGTAACTGCTAGAAGAATGAGTCCCAGTCTATTTTGTAGGGTTCTGTTTATTTTCTTTTCAGTTTCTTTTTTTACTTGTAAAGTTCTTTTGCGATGGCTCTCAATTCCTAAACATGTGATTTTAGTAATGACTGGTATCACTCTGAAATCAATTAAGACAGAATATTAGTTTGCCTTCCTGATTTAAGGCTTCAAGAGCAAGTGGTTTATTGGGAAGGTTATCCCAGGAAAAATTAAAAGTCTTAGAATCATTAGTTTCATCCACTAAGACATTCCTTACATCATTCTGAAGCATAAACTAGTAATGACTGTGATTCAATATTTAGCAAGGCTGTGTTAGAAATAAAGCCATTATTCTAGAGTGGATCAGTGGAAGACTGGGTCTAGCTGCTTGGTGATTTGTTATTCATGAGAAATTTTATGGTTATTCAAAATAGACATTTTATTTATCTGTAAAATGGGCCAAGTATTAATAGCACCTACCTCATGTGAGTGATATGAAAATAAATACATGTACAATGCTTACAGTAAGATATGCCATACACTAAACAATCATAAATGCTATCTGTTGTAGTCAGCTATAGGTCCTACTGTGTGATAATGGAAACACATTTATGTTGCTGTATATTTGCCAAATTGAGTTTACTTCTAAAATATTACTTAGTCTCTATACATTACAGCAGGTAAAGATGTATTTTTTAAATAAAGTATTCAAGTAGATAAACATAATTTTAAGCAACAGGAACAGAAATGTTACTTGCTATGTAATAACTTTTTAAATTTTCACATTATTTTCATGAATATAGAGTTACTCCTCTGTTGACTCTATTGAAAAGAATGTATATTTGTACGAAAGCTTTTGTAAGACATGTAAGATTTACTACTGTTTCTTGACAACTTGTTTTTACTCACATTCTTTACAAGCATTTCTTATTATAATTGGTGTGGAAAACAAGGACATTTCCTTCTTAATTAAGACAATCTTTGAAAATTTATAATTGACTATATAAACTATGTACTACTATAATATATCATAGCAACTATGTTATAGAATAACAAAGTAAAGAAGGTCATTTTTGTTTCAAGGTTTCTTTCTAATAGTTTTGATAGCATTTTGCCAGACAAGGTAAGTATATGATCAAAGATGCAGGTGATGTCAAAGGTTCTATTAAACCGTAAGTTTTCCACAAAATTCTACAAGAGACATAGGTTAAGAGTCATCACTATAGACAGGAAACAAAAACTGAACAGAAGGGCTAAGTCTGCCTTTTCAGAGAGGGTTCATCCCAAATAGGAAAGCACCCATTGGGGAAAGGGAAAGAAATTTTGTCTGAACTCAGCACCTGAAGCAATAAATGCTGACTCTTTCCCCATTACTTTAAGAAAATCTTGGTCAGGACAACAGGGAGAGTGATGGGAGGAGGGAAACAGCACAAGTTTAAGATACATTAGCTTCTTTATCTCCTAATGGACAGACAAAAATTTGATTTTTAATTCCAAGCAAAATCTCATTACCTGAGCTCAGCAGAACTCTCGAGAGACAGTCATCAACCATCCCTAATCACTTCTCAAGTGGTCACTTGGCTGGACTTTCATGAGTCAGCTGGTTTTCAGACTTGCTGGAGGTGGTGGCTAGAGTACCTGGAAATAAAGATACAATGGAGATATCTATATCAATCTATCTGTGTGTGTGTGTGTTTCCTGTGATGTTCTTGTTCAAGGAAGTCATAGGCAGCTGTTAGTGGATATCTGCTACAATATATTTGTTGGGAAAACAACTCATGACTGAGGTTTTCAAAAATGACATTTTCTAGTCTGACAAAATACATTTCTGTTTTTATTGCTGTTGAGGTATTTAGAAATTGATTTGGATAGCCCCCAAGTACCCCTCTATTTATTGTAGGTGTTAAGTTGATAACATTTGAGTGTCTACCCTTGATGACTAATTCTCGTTCCACTTGTTTATGGATATATTCAATTTAACATGACTCTAATTTTACTGAGAACACCATGTGTTTCATTTTTTCAACTTATTAAATTTCCATTATGTGCAAAATATCCCTTTTCTGGGTGCTGAGAAGAATGGCAATGAAATGCAATGCACAATTTGTAAATAATAAACAAACGTTCTCAAATAACATGGATTTTTATTAACTAAACCCACCCTGAAAAGTGAACTTACAGATTTTGAGAAATGATGTTTAAAATCGGTGCTTTCAAAAATGGCATTATTTTAAAAAAATGGCATTATTTAATATTGGGGAGTTCCTATGATGAAAGTGGTGGATTTGTATTTTTAAAAAGATGATCTACAAAAATATAATTTGTAGACCTCAGTTTCAACCAAAAAGTAAATATTATAAGGTAGACTAAAAATCAGAAGATTAGAGGTGAATACAATTTATTCCTGAGTTTATAGATTTTTTTACAGTTATTGCCTTATAGCAAGCCAACATGAGTGAAGACCAGCCATACAGCAAAGCTGATTGTGAGATTGAGTTTGCAGATACAGCATTTCCTTATCTACAGATTTCTCATCAAATCTCTAATTCCTATGTTGGTGTTACAGGTGATGACTAAAAAATGGTCGTATAAAATTATTCTCTCTCTCTCTTTCTCTCTCTCTCTCTCTTTCTCTCTCTCTCCTGTTTCATGTTGATATTAGTTCCAGAATTTACAACTGACAACAACTTAGGTGGTGGTGTAGTAAACACATGTCAGACTACTGAGCACAAAATAATTCAGGGAACCATGAATCCCACCCATTCTTCTCACTGCCTTACAATTGGAGAAAAAATAAAACAGGTCCCCCAAACTACCTTAACTTTCTGTCATAGGTGATGCAGATCTGACCAGAGTCCAATCTAGTCCCACGCCTGGCTGTGACTTCACTTCCTACTGCTCCTGCTCATGGTCCCTGCATATCTGCCCAACTGACCAATCCAAGAGAGCTCTAGTTGTTTAGCCCTGGCTACCTAATATAGATGCCTCTCTAAATCATCTGTCTGCTTACCTTTTAAATAGGCCTATTTTATTTTATCTTTTGGGAAATTTTCCCTCACCATTCCAGGTTCCATCATACCTTCTTTGTGTCCTACCATGCCCAGAAAATACCATTCAGGCTTTTCTAATGATCTGATTCCATGTGTGTCTCCATCCTTACATAGGGGGTACTAGAAACATAGACAATGGATCATGTAATCATCTGGCTCCCAGAGTCTGTAGGCATAATTCCACATGTGGATGCTTAAAAAAATGTTTTTGAAGGAGTGAGTTAAAGGAAAAACCTTTATTTGGAACACTGGCACCAAGGATCTTGAAGTAAATGCAAGGTGTTCAGCTCTGAGGGTATTTTGTTTTTTCCTGTTAGTGGAGTATATGGCCATTTCAGACAGACTCCCCATCAACAATACAGAAGTGAGTACAGGAACTAACAACAGAATGGAATGGAAGGGAGAAGAGATGACATCTCGTTTGGCCATTCTTGAGTCCTCTTTGCATTTGACGAAGAATCAGAACTACATCTACAGACTCCATTTTGCACTCAGCTCCCACTTGTGAATTTTTTTTAAAAGCCTTGTTTATTTATGCATACAAGAGGTGGGATGTAGGCCAGAGGTGCGGGGGTGGTAAGAGGATAACCATTGAGAGTGGGGAGCAGAACAGGTAGATTGACTGAAATACACTGCTGAAGGGAGCAGCGGGTAAGACAGGAAAGGTCTGCTGCTCCATGTGGGAATCTCCCGGCAGGGGATCGAACTCGTGCTGCAGTGGCTGCAGATAGTTTCATAGTGCTGAGACATGCGCCACTAGGGAGGCCTCCATTTGTGACTTTTGACTTCATGTCAATTGGAGGTAGCTATTGGGAAATCTATACATTCAGAGTGAACATTGTTTACCTCTAATTTTCTGATTTGCAACCGGTATCACAGTACCTGCTCTTTAGTTGAAACTGCTGAGTTCTACACATTGTATCTTTACACTGACTTAAGAATTCAAGTGGGCATATTTCACCAGAATGCAGCAATCCATAAAATGCTAGTTGTCTTGATATAAATTTAAAGTAAATATGTAATTACTTGCTGAGGTAACTAAAACAAGGAAGTGTAGAAGGAGGAAACTGCAGCATACGACTGTATTGGATATCTCATTGACCGTGACCTTTCTTCCAAAATGTTGGTATTACAAAGGCAACTTCCCAATTTTACTGCAAGGTATCCATGGAAGTCCTAATAGTATATGAGTCGACAACAAGCAGGGTAAAATTTCTAAACTGATAGTAGTAAGTTATAGGGTTGCATTTCCTACCCAAGGATCAGTATTGAGTCACTCTAAAACCATCAAAAATGTTGTTAACAAGGCCTCCCTGGTGGCACAACAAGTTAAGTCTCAGCACTATGAAGACATCAGCAGCCAATGCAGCACGAGTTCGATCCCCGGCCAGGGAGCTTTCCACATGGTGCAGCAGACCTCTCCTGACTCGCCTGCCACTCCTCTCAACAGTGTGCTTCAATAGATCTGCCTGTTCTGCTCCCTACTCTCTCTTGTGAATTCTCTCACTCTTCACCACACTTCTGGCCTACCCCCCAACACTTATATGCATAAATAAATAAATCTTTAAAAAAATGTTGTTAACAGTAAACAACAATGATAAACCATGGAAATTCTTTAAAATAGCAAAATTATACTCTGGGCTCAGTAACCACCAATGTAGAGTAAACAATTATTTAAAGTATCTCCATGGTGCCATGAATTGCAGGAACAGAGTAGCAACAGGTCTTAAACACTCCATAGTAGTAGAATCCATTTTTATTGAAATCTTCTACTCAGAAAACACAAATAGGTAAACCTGAAAAGAAACACACTCTTTTGAAGTGAAAATAAGAATGAATTCCACAGACCAAGCCCTCCAACCCCTCATGGTGGTTGAGCAAAGCTCACATTAGACATAGTTAAGGATCATCAGATGTTGCATAAGAGTGAAATGGGAAGCGGCCTCCATGGTGGCACAATGGGTTAAGCCTCACAGTCACTGTGGGGCTGTCGCAGCTGCAGAGCCAGTTAGATACCTGGTGAGGAGATTCCCATATGGCGCAGCAGACCTCTCCTGCCTTGCCCGCTGCTCCTCTCAGCAGTGTATTTTGATAGATCTGCCTGTTCTGCTCTCCACTCTGTCTCTGGTAAACCATCTCACCGCCCCGCAGCTCTGGCCTGCACCCCAGCTTGTGTGCATAAATAAATAAATCTTAAAAAAAAAAAGTGAATGGGGGCATCCCTGGTGGCACAGCGGTTAAGCGCTGCGCTGTGGAGCTGTCGGCAGCAGCCATGCGAGTTCGACGCCCAGCCGGGGAGAATCCCACATGGTGCGGCAGACCTCTCCTGCCTCACCCGCTGCTACCCTCAGCAGTGTACTTCTGATCTGTCTGTTCTGCTCCCCACTCTGTCTCTGGTGAAGCCTCTCACCACTCCACACCTCTGGCCTGTACCCCAGCTGTATGTATAAATAAATAAATCTTTAAAAAAAAAAATTCTTTTTTTTTTTAAATATATATTTTTATTGTTATTTATATCGTTTACATTTTGCATTCCCCTTGGGTAGCCCACCACCAATTCACCCGTGGTCCATCTCCGAGGTCCCTTGTA
>PVIJ01006357.1:0-92921 GCA_004024925.1 Scalopus aquaticus | reverse complement strand
CGATATTTTTCTCTTTCTTTCTGGCTTATTTCATTGAGTATGATCCCCTCTAATTCCATCCATGTCGCTGCAAATTGCATGTGTTTATCTTCTTTCCATGATGAATAGTATTCCATTGTGTATATGTACCACATCTTCTTGATCCAATCATCTATTTTTGGACATCTGGGTTGCTTCCATACCTTTGCTATTGTGAACAGTTTCAACAGTATTTTCCTGAAGTCTCTCCCTAGAGGACCAGGGTGGGAGATCCTGGTCCAGGTACCAGACCCAAACAGCCTGTTATGACCTCTTTAGAGTATGTGTTTGCTCCTTTCACTCCAAACCAAAAGATGAAACTGATTCTTAATTGAACTGATTTGTAAAAACCAGCCAGAAACCTCCTGGCTGATCTACCCCAAAATTTGCCTTATGAGCCCATTGTACTCAGTTATCAGTCTTAGAAATCTAAACCCAACTCAGCGTGGGTATGGACTCAAATTAGGTCAAAGCTGGTATTGCATATTCCAAGTTTGATGAATTACTTGGTTTCTCATTTTAGCCCCATCATCTGAGGAAATAATAATTAATAGCTGCTGGTTCTTAAGTGCTTGGTCTGGGCTGGCATGATGCTAAGTGCTTTACATGGTTTAATTTTATTTAAATTTTGCAAAAGTCTTAAAGAATGGGAGTTATTACAGTCCATTTTACAGAGGAGGAAACAGAAGGGTAGAAAGGTTAAATAAATGTCTCATTGTCCCTTAGTGTGTAGCTGGAGGAACTGGGATTTGAATCCAGACATATGTGACTCAGGTGCCCCAACTCATGGTCTGGTTCGGCTCTTCCTATAGAACCCACATGGATTCCTGGGCTCCTTTCCCAAGAGCCCAGGGATCACCCAGGAGCTAGGGGAACTTCAGACTGAGCAGGAGTCTAGGATCAATGATTATAGTTCCACATTTTTTATTGTCAAATGGAATGGCATATACTCTTCTGTTGTCTTTCAGTTTTCTAAATTTTCCATGGTCCCTTGAGTCCATTTGGATCAAGGATTCAGTGTTGGATATCAGAATGTCAGAGTCGCAGTGCCGTAAGACACAGACCATCAAGTCCACCCCCTTCACCACAAGGGAGAAATAGACTTGTCCAAGGCCGCACAATGATGTGACAGCTCAAGCAAGTTCCCTTTCAATACCCACAAATATTAAATCCCCAGCAAGCTGGGCCCAAGACCCAGGGTCCTTCTCCAATAGCTTTGCATAAGTCACCCCTCCCAGGAGAATGAAAAAGACAGATGACCATAGACACACTCCCAGCTTTAAGCTAAGCTTTCAGGTAGCAGAACGCTTTGACAAAAGGGAACCTGAAATGGAGACCTACTCTAACAGTTCAAAGTCAAGGCAATCTATAGAATCAGGAGTGTGGACTGGAAAAATCCATTTTTCTTCTTGTTCCCTTTCCCCATCTATCTGTTGGTTCTTCTGAGAATGCCAGGTACTTGTTGCCAGTTAGAAAATCAGGGATTTAAATATTTGTGGATGTTGAAAGGGAATTTGCATAAGCCGTCACATCATACTGAGTGATCTCTTAAGAAGAGGCCTCCAACCAATGATGTTAGTAAGTGGTTGACAACCTGCAAGAAGAAGACAGAGACCATGAAGAAGAAGATGACCTGACTTGTAGCTTTCGCCTCTTCCTCTGTGTAAATATTCCTGAAATGACCACTTCCCAGCTACTGACATGATAGCCAACTTGCAAATTTTCTGAAAATTTAACTCTTGGCTCTGACGAGCTGGTACAGTTTGGCTCCAGAGGCCCATTGCCTCCAAATCTTTAAATACATTGCTAGATTTGGATTATTAAACTTAGTTGTGAGCTTCCATTGTAACCAACATATGATAAAACATGGTGGGTGGGCATGTGTGGAAAACTTGGATGTCTCATTGATGGTCTCTTAGTGGGATAGCACTGCCTCAGTTTCCTATCTTGATGAAATGTTGCAATTTCTACCCTGTTACAGAACAAATAGAAGTGTGACTTGTCTTTCACAATCTATGAAGCTGATTTCATAGGATTTTGACAGTTTTATCACATTTCTCACAGTTATGTTTTTTCCCCTCCGGGGATGGCAAGATGGCATGTTTGGATACTATTTCCCTATGGTCCTTTCTGGTGGGCTACCTTCCTCTTCCCTGGCTTACTCTTGCTAAACTTCTAGGCTTTCCCACACCACACACACCTTATAGATGTTCCATGTTCCTAGCTTGGTGGGTCTGGAGGAGGGGAAACAGGATTGGGTGGTTCTGAATCTCCTTGGCACACTTTCTCAGTATGAGTGAAGAATCAGTGATTCAGTTTGAGCAGAGAAACTGCAGACAGATGTGCTGCTTTTCACATCTGGCTATTTGGAGCACAGCTGGATTTGGCCACCCATTCTTTTTGCACTTGTGGGGGAAGGGATCATTTCTTTTATTGGGCTGGTGTTTTTATCTGCATAGAAAGGAAACTTAGACCATGTTCTCAGTGATGCCAAGTAGACACAGGGGTGGGACAGATATTTTCTTAAATCTAGGAGGACTAGCAGAAAGGTAGAAGGGCTGAAGGTAGAAGGCATCCCCAAGACCCTGGCCTACTCCTTACAGCTGCTGTCAGTTCATGAGAGAAAGCACAAACTCATTTATATCCCCAGGATGCCAGTCGCACCTCTGCTGGGGTTAGGTAAACCCATAATTCGGCTGGCACTGAGCCAGAAAATTAGCAATGATCAATGAAAGGGGAAGGATGATGAAATAAAAGTGGAGTCTCAATTATGCTCTAAATGAGCAAGACAATGTTAAGTCTTTAACAGAGGAGGGGCTGGGAACTGGAGGAAGAAAAAAACGATTACTTGGACGAATTCAGCGCCCTAGTCTGGGCTTACCATTGATTTCCTATTCCAGTTCCACGGATGGACCATAAAGGCCTCGGCGAGTGCACGTCTCCCCTGCTCTGTTTCTCCATGATCTGCATAAAGGAAATGTAAGTGCTCTGCCCTGCTTTTCTGTCCACCAGCAGTGGCTGCTGGGCAGGTCTAAGGGAATGACTGGCATTCATACATTCGGGATTCAAACATACTGGCTGCTGGGAAGTCAGATTGTGGTTTCAGGGACAGGATGTGACCATGCAAACCATGGTCAAAGTGGCTTTTGTAAACTTACAATAATAATTTGTTGTGTTTGTATGGAATAGGCTGAAATATTTCTCTGTGATTTCAATAATCTTTTCAAGAAACATTTTTTGTTGTTTATTTTATAAATGCATTTTTTAAATGCTGCTAAAAGGCAAAGTAATGGATGTTGAATTTGGTGATCTGCCTGACAAATGCAATCATTTGGGACCGCCTGTATCAATCCTCTGGAATGGGAGCTGTGCTGAATAAATCCAGAATATCAGACGTATTTCCCATCTGGCAAAACCCCTTTCTGTTGAAATGGTCAGAGTAGAATGGCATGAATAAGTAAATACCAAGCAAAATTTACTATTTATGCACTTTCGATAGTCTCTAAGCTGAGTTGCACATTGGACTTGTATCAATAAACATCTCTACCTACGGGTTCTTAAGACAGATTAACTGAGAAGAGCTGTTATGGGATAAAAGAAGGTGGCGTGCTGGGAGAAAAATGAAATCAAACATTCACCCGTGCAAACACTTCCTTCCTGGATACTATTCAGATTTTAATTTCTTTTTTTTTTATATAAAATAAAATACAAGCTGTTGGTGCTGTTTGGAGATAGCCCACATCCGTACCATAATGAGACAATTCTCCAAAGTGCAGCTCTCAGTGGGGTATTTATTTAATTCTTATTGGTTTTGGACCACAGCCTGTAATGAGGCAAGATACAGGAGAGGCAGGAGATGGCAGTTGAAAGTCTGTACCTTTCTGAGCATGAAAGTACAAAAGGGTCATGCATGTATTTAGGTTTTAGTGAAAATTCAATAACTTTAGCTGCAGACACTTTGCTCCGGAACAGTAATAAAGATGAGAGAGCTAATAATGGGCCCAGATTCCAGTTTCTTGAAGACTGGAGCAGTGCCAGGGGCAGCTGCCCCACTTCGAAGGAGGTCTTGTATGTATTGGCACATGGGACTGTGGAAGACTAGATCGATGTTAAGGCATCTCCTAACAGTGGGGAGCCCCAGGTGTCTATGGACACCGAGCAGGACCTGTTGAAATGGGACAGGCAAGGAGGGCTTCAGGGATGTCCTGGTGGACAGACAGGCCATCACAAATGGGGGATCCCTCCCCAGATCTGACTACCTGCCCCAGGTCTTCTTGTCACTCTGCAGAACAGTGGTTTGAGACTCTTGCTGTGATGAGCCAAGTTTGAGTTAAAAGACTAAAAAACCTCAAGGAGAGAGCCACCAACTAGAAGAAACGGTAGGAGAAGCTGCAGGATCAGATTGAGGGTTCTCCCAGAAATACCAAGCTTCATCCTCATCACTGCCAGCCACTGTCACTCTCCCATTTCAGAGAAATGTCTGCAGTCTGGTCCCCCAGCATGCCCCTGCAAGCGGCAACTGCAGGATCTGAACTCAGGAGAAGGCATGGACTGCCCGACCTCAGCCTAATCGGGCTGTCTGGGGCACCGATCCTCTAGCCGCAGGAGGAAATCAGAGTTCTAGGAAGAGAAATCTGGGATGAGGTCCAACCTAGCGACTTTCTTTGTTCCTGGGCTTGCCCATGTTTGCATTCTCATTTGATAATGACCTTGAAACCACCCTCTGCCTTCCCTGTGGGCTGGATACCCTCCTCGATACCAGGTGCAATGCCTCCTCGATGGATCTGGTCACATCTGCAGGAGAGTCTCCACCCCAACCAGTATTGCCTGAAGTTTGTGCTCATCGAAGTGCTCCTAGTTAGTCCTGCTTACTGCCAGGCATGGGACCTGGCACTGGGCTTCCAGGCTACTTTTGTGACTGCTCCAGAAGATTAGGGCATCATTACTCTCATTTGTAGATGAAATAACCCCCATTTATAGATGAAGAGAGTGCATTGGTCCCAGAGCTAAGTTCCAAGCTCATGGGTTTAATGCTGATCAGGGAGGCTGTGAGTTGGTCCCTTGTGGAGAAACATGGAACACACTTTTGCGTGTTTTGCAACTCGTGGCTGTGGACTGAGATGTCCAACCCTGCTCCTGGGTGGTACTGCTGGCACCCAGTTCCTCCTCCCAGCCTACCCTGCCACCCCGAGGCTTGGCCCTCCGCCCTTTGTGTCTGCCGGAGCTGCTTCCTCCTCTCCTGTGGAGTCCTGGAGCCTCTCACCCAGGGGAGCTGACCTGCCAGTGATAAATACCATTTAATTACAGAACAAGCTTTCCTGCCATTTCTCTCAGCACGGCTTCTATTGCCGAAGATTAAACTTCATTCCAATACCACTGAATTACCTTTTTAAACCTATTATTTCAATGTGATTAACTTCACTTCTTTTCATTTAGCTGTAAGCAAAATCTTGTTTACAAGGCAAAAAAAGTCTTTGCCTTAATATCGGCAATAATAATACAAACGAACATTGCAAGAAAATAATTTATGTGAAAAACAGGGGAAAATGGCATTGATACATGAGGCTCCTCTCCAATTAATAAAAATGAGGAAATATTTAAAAACAATTTATCAAAGAAATATATACTGTTCATATATCATGCATTTGCAAAGAATGTACTCATATTCATTCTACAAATAGCCATGAGACCCCAGGATTCGAATTCTTTTGTATGTGATGGAATCTGGGTTGTGGTTAAAATCCCGAGCTGGGTTTGGTTACCAAGTGCCAGGTCAAGCCAGGCAAGTAATAGAGAGAGGCCCATGTCTCGTAGGGTGCCATGTTCTTGCTTTCGATTGTGGCCAAAAGGCTTTTGAGGTTTTTTGAGAGAGCTGTTGCTACTGTAAGCCTGGGTGGGGGACTCGGAGCCTCAGGTCATTTTTAAGGCATATCTCTGCCATTCCATTTCATCTGTTCCTTTGCTTTCCTGGACTAAAATCCAAATCACTGAAAAACAGAGTGGATTAACAAACTACAAAAGGGAGAGAAATACTTGGCGATTTAGAAAAAAAATGTTTTTGTTTCAAGCAAATGCTGGCAGACTGTTTCTCGAAAGTTGTCAAGGCCGGCTGGCCGCTGGGAAGCATGGCATCTGTCACCGCCGTTATGCAAATCCTCTCTGGTTGGGGCCGGAGTTTGGAGAGGGGACACGCGGCTGCATGTTGGCAAGACAGACACCGTCTGCTCCCACCCGCCTCTCCCCCTAATTTATTTTGACCATTTTCTTTTATGGGTTTCCACGAGATGCACTTCACAGGGAGTTCCTTTACAGGGCAATGCAGAGAAATTAGCATTTACATCATATTTAACAGTTTACAATGAGTTCTGCCCACACATAAAACAACACGCTTTTATAAGGAAAACAGCAATATCAGGATGAATATTTTCCACATATGGTGTCCGCCTTTTAGCTGACGTTTAGACTCCTTGATGGTTCCAGAGGGAAGATGGAGAGCCGGCATAAGTTGGCCTTTTCAGTCCGCATCGGGGTGCCCAGACCACTGTGCCGAGCCATTCCTAGGCCGCGGGGGGGACGGCGGCCAAGCAGATGAGCAGATCCAGCAGCCGATGGCAGCCTCCTGGGCCTCCTCTTCCCCTTCAAAGGCTGTGTCCTTGTTGGCCTCCTTCGCGTCTCGCAGATTCTTTGGGCTTCTCTCTCCCCTCCCTCTCTCCCCCTGTTTGATTTAGTGCATTTACTGAGTCTATACCAGCACAGGGCTGAGTAGGGGCTTGGGGGGTTGTGAAGGGAGTGTGATGGTGGACAGACACCCACAGATTGTCTGATGCATGGAATCTCCCAGGTGTTCAGTGCACACCCAGACACGCACAACCCATCTGACCCACGTCCCCCGTAATGTGCAGTGTTGGAATCACTTAGGGACTCCAGTGGCGGCCTGGAGAAAGGGAGCCCCCAGAGCCGAGTCCCCACTCACCATGGCACAGGGATCCTCTGTTTCCTGTTAGTTCTCCGTCTTGTTCTACCCAGAAGCTGATGAATACTGATTGTCAGGAACTTTATTTACATATTCTCATCTCATTCTCAAAACAACTCTTGTTGTATGAGAGAATAGGAGGCAGACGCAGTTGCGGGCGCCTGCCGTGTGGCCCTGGCCCTGGTCCACCTTGGATTGTCTGGATTGTCTGTCGCCCATGTGGCCCCCCCCGAGAGTCACCCACTGTGTTTGTGGAGGCCTCTGGGGTCTGCACCCCACTTGCCGTCTCAGGGGGGGCTTGTCAAGAGGTAGGGCATAGGAAAAGCAGCAGAGTGGACTGAGCAATCAGTGTGAAAAATGGGGGACCACCTGGTAGGGTAGCCCCCTCTAGGATTGCCCCATGGGACCCCCAGTAGGGCCAGGAACTGGTAAACCCCAAAGTGCTGCCTTCTTCCAGGGTGGGGGCAGAAGCTCTGAAAGGCGGGGGGAGGTGCCAGAAAACATCAGGGCAGGTTGACAGATGTGTTTCCAGCATCTGCCTCGCTCCTGGTGCTTGGCAGATGGGATGCGGGACCAGGCAGCTGAAAACCTGGATGGGTTTCAAACAGCGCTGTTTCCCAGGCTGAAAGCCGAGCATTTCCAGAGGGCAGCCACAGAGCCAGCCAGCAGCTCCAGGGTGCCCCCAGCCAGAGAAAGTTCCATCAGAGCCCTGCACGAGGCGTGGTTTTGTTGACATGGGGAACGGAGGGTCTGCGTGAAGATTCCCTGGCTTATGAAATCTCTTATTTTAGTAACTGCTCTTGGAGCTCTGCATTTCATCCTTGGGGCTCTCAGATACCCTGTAACTTTGAGATATGCCCACTGGCGAGATGGGACCGTCAAGCTGACATCTGACTTGACCTCTTAGAGCTGCACTGTCCAATATATAGCAGACCACAGCCCGATGTGGCCTGTGGAGTGTTTAAAATGTGGCTTGTCCAAACTGAGAGATACTGTAAGTATGAAATATTCACTGCAGGTCAGCAAAGAGTGTAAGATATCTCAGCAATATTTTTAGATTGGCTGTATGTTGAGATGACAACATTTTGGATATATTGGATTAAGTAGGATATACAAGGAAAATTAATTTCACCCATTTCTTTTCACTTTAAAAGGAGTGGCTACTAGAAAATAAAAATGACATGCAGGGTTTGCCTTCCATTTTCTCTGGACAGTGCTGCCCTGGGGGGAAGACCTCATAGCATCATTCTCAGTGACATTGTGCCTGGGTCCCCAACAAAACGTGCCCGGTAGCCCATATGGCTGAGGACTGCCAGGTCTGGGGGCTTGAGCCATCCCTTCCTCTCTTGGGCAGAATGTGAGTCAACTCGAGTGCTTGGGGACCCAGGTGGGCCGTTTCTGAGCGCAGTGGCTGCAGGTGCGGCTCCTGTCACTTGGAGCTGCTGCTCCAGGGTCTCGATCCAGCCCCTGTGCTGGGGCTCAGGCTTCCTCCCTCGGGACCCAAAGACAGGCTCCAGAGGGGCCTCTTGGTCTCTACTTTTTGTGGGGCTGCATTTCTCTCTGGTGGACCCCTGTACCTATGCGCTCTCCTGCCTGGACTTTGCTAGCTCTCTCGGCTGCTGGACTCCCAGCAGAAGCCCCTGCGAGCTGAGATCATCTTGCTGCAGCCACCTCCAGCCTGGGTCACCCCCAGCCCTCCCAGGGTGCCCTTTCAGCTGTGGGCAATAGGAGTCACATCCCTAGGGATGGGGGCAGTGGGGTGGGTGCTATGTCTGCTCTGCATCTCAGCCAAGCTCACCCTGAAGAAAGACTTTTCCCCCTTTGCTCAGAGGTACATCTCCAAGGGTAGCCAGAACCCCCAACTTCTGTGGCAGGCTCTCTCTTTTGGGGGTGGGGGAGTATGGGCTTCATCTGCAGCCCTCCCTCACTGAATAGATATTTACTGAGCTCCTTCCTGGTGGCAGGCACACTGCTGAGTGCTGTCGAAGCAGCAGAAACAAAAGCACGCACCGCTCTGGCCTCTCAGAGCTCACTCTAGCAGGGGAGATACCCAGCAACCCCCCAAATCACAGCGACCTCTTCCTGTAAACCACCAGACCTACTTGGCAAAGAATGCTGGAAACAGGCTGGTCTTTGGTGCAGGTGCTGGGGTCTGGGAAGGGTCTCTGAGAAAGGGAGGTTGCGGCTGAAATTGTAGCATTTTGAAAGCTTTGCCTTTGCTGCCACTGGGTTCAGGGTCAGACTCCCCAGGAGAGGGTCCTGAGGATCAGGAGAGACTGGAAACATTTACCAGCCTGGTCTCAGGCGCCGTAATCTGGAAGGGAAATTGTGATGAGCATAGGGAAGTAACCCAGCAAATCAGCACCTTCTGGCGCTGGGGATTGAGCTGAGGACCGGCTGCGTGTGGGAGAGGGAGACGGGCTGGAACTCTGGTGGCCCAGGGCCAAGGTGGTGAAGGGCAGCAGGGCATGTGCCCTCTGCTTGCGTCAGACTCCCCGCTGCTGCGCGGTGCTGACACCGGATCTGTGCGGGTTGAGTGCTGAGTACTTGGTGTTTTGATGGGCCTCATGTTTCACTAGATCTCAGAAAAGCAGCAAATATACGGTGTGTCTGATGGAGCACCCCAAGAGGGAAAGAATCCCGAGCCAGGAGACCCCGTTCCAGTGCTGACTTTGCCCTCTGTGTGACCTTGGGCCAGCCCCTTGCCCTCTCTGGAATGTAGCCTCCTCATCTGTAAAATGAGGGGGCTGGACTGGTGACCTCCAGGCCCACAGGCACATCTCAGGTTCCCGGACCTTGGGAGTCAATGACGTGCTTGACTGAGCCGTTCCCAGCTGTAGCCCAGAGGTCGGGGTTCAAGCCTGTTATGAAGCTGCCACTCAGAGGCTGCCACTTCTGATATTAATTTCTTTTCTCCCCATGAGGCTGGGAGGGCTGGACGATTGGCTCTGTGAATTGCCTCCGGCCTCGGGCATCGAAGCTGGCCCTGGAAGGAAATAGAACTAAAACCCTACAGTACCCTCTACCCCGGGTTTTCAGGGAATCGATCCAAGTCATCTCCTCGATGAGTGAGATCCCGACAGCAGCAAACTGGTGACAAACTCTCATGCTGCTTGGCCACTGAGCTCTGCTCTGCTCCACTCAAATCCTGAACGAGCAGAGAAAAAGCCCTAGTTGCATCAGAAGTGCAGTCAGGAACTTGGGGAAACCCAGTTGTGGTTTTAGTTCTGTAACTGGTTGGTTCATTCTAGATAACCTCCACCACCCCAGTTCTTCATCAGTAAAACTCCATCACCCCCTTCCCCCATGTTAATAGGAGGATTAAAATAAGCTCATGTTCCATTAATTCATATGTAAGCACCTGGTAGAATTTAAGGCTGTAGTAGATTATAATTATGAAACAATAGCAATGGTAAAACACTTATCACCCTTTCAGTAGAAAACAAAAAGTAATGCTCGGTGAGGTTGCACAGCGCTTTAACCTCCGAAACACCTTCTCTGTGTTCAGGATCTCATTTTATTCTCATGGGGAGCAAGGCAACGGGGCAGTGGCTCAGAAGGGGCACCTGGAAAGCCCAAGGTCACAGCCACCTGGAGGGATGTGAGTCCCAATCCGCCTGTTTCTGAGTGGGTCATTTCCCATCATCTTACCCTGTTTGGGTTGTTCACACGACTCTCAGATCCCTTCCCCTGTGGTTCTCGGGACCGCCGCTGTCCCCTTGCTGGAGGTGTTGGTCACAGTGCTGGGACCATTTTTGCTTTGAGAGCGGGTGTAACCCTGTCTTTATGTGGTTGGCAGGGGGAGTGGGCTTAGGGATAGCTCTGAGGACTCCCACCCTATACCTCTCCCTCCCTATAGCTTGAGGCCCCCAACTTCAGTCTCGGTGAGTGGTGAGTGGACCCTGGGTGGACTCCCCGTGTCCTGGCTGGTGGTTAGATCTGGAGTGGTGCAGGCAGCTGGCAAGACCAGAAACTCCGGGAAAGGGGTCCAGGATCACTATCTCACTGATCCTCAGAGGGGTCCATTCTATTCTTCTACTCCACTAAGAATACTGAGGCTTCTTCCTGCTGCAACCCCAATTTTCTTCCTGTCTTGGGGTACTCACTGTTCCCACCTAAGAAATCTGTTTGGGTCACCACCAGATATCAGCCAGCATGAAAGTTTCAGATTCCTTCCCAGCCCCAAATGAAAATGTCTTTTCAGGAAAAAAATAAAAAAGGCCCCCAGAAACAACACCTTATCAGAATAATAAAATTAAATTATAACAGGGCTGTCAGTGACACAATATCTGAGGGTGACAAGATGTAATCTCAGTAAAAACATCGGATCTGTCTGTTTATAGATCTAATAAATTATGTTAGAATTGTGCTCTTATAAATCCAGGCTGTCGAGGAAACCCAACAACTAATTCATCAGTTGCTCGTCGAGAGGTCTGCTTCTCCGTTCCAATTGCTCACCATGTAGATAACAAGGAGCCTTACAGACCGGCTGGTTAAATGTCATTTGTTTCAGAGCTGTAACACTGCACGGATCATCGCTCACACATAGTCACCCAATTATATTAACCTGTGCAGCAATACGGTGTAATGACATGACATTAACGCAGCCACTTCAGAGGGGCGCCAGCGTCCCTCTGCCGAGGAAGAGGCCAGCCACCGCACCTCCCGGCAGCTCCCCTGTCATTTAAATGCAAAACAAAAGCTCTTGAATGGAAGGAGCAGAGAGTCACCTCTCTCTGGCAGCCTCTGAAATCTAAAATATTCTAGGCTTTATCCTCTGTCAGCTCTGAGGGGCTTGCTGGCTGAGTATTTTATTCAGCGACTCAGTTTTCCCGAAGGACGTGATTTGCCCCCTCCTTTCCCTGGAACTCAAATTTCTTGTCTTCCGCTGCCGTTCTGGGATTGTTTCTAAAATATGGAACAATGAGATGAACCGAACTGGGGGTGAGAGGCCCAGGAGAGCCCTGTTTACAGAGGACAATTACAAGGCACAGAGCTCTTCTGGGGGAGATGGTTTAGGGGACATCCAGTTTCCTTTGTCTTGTCAGAGACCTAAGGGAAGGACAACAGATCTAGTTAGTTCTAAAGCATTGCCCCTTGAGGTACATTCTCAAATGGGGGTGATAGCACCCCCAAACTGAGAATTGCTGATCATGGACGACTCTATTCTCTAAATATTCAGCAAATTTCACATAGTACCAGATCTGTGCTGAGTTTTGGGGCCCTTTAAGTTGCTCTGGAACTTTCTTGGTAAAGAGGGGACTTATCTCTAAACCCCCAAAGCCTTTCTCCTCCTCAGAGAGGCACTCTGCCCTCAGGTTTTTCAGGTTTGAATCTCAGCTTCTCTGCTTAGTGGTGCCAAAACCTGTCGGACCTCGCTGCTCCCTCTGTGCAGTGGGGATGACAATAGCATGGCCTCTTTGTACTGTTGGGAGGATTAAATGATTCATGTGCCCAAGGCCTGGCACTCAGGAAGCTTCTGGCACTTGGTGTTATTTCCATTAAAGTTCGCACATGAAGGGTCTAGGGATCCTCAGGATAAGGAGTTGACTTGAACCTGAGGACAGAGCATAGCCAGGGGTCAGGGCCAAGGCAAAGCAGGTGCCCTGAGAGGCTTCCCCTCTATGTAAAGGAAGTCAAGGAAGCAGCCCATGAGGATGGACTGATGCATATTCAGAAGGTAGCTCCTAGGCTAGCCCTGCTGAGTACTTTCGATCAATCAGTCAATCAAATACACAGCACTGTGATATAAGGCATGTGCTGTTGGCAGCGCTTTGCAAATGCTGCATCACTTAGTCCTCATAATTACATGAGAGGCGGGGGAGGGAAGAAAGAATCGCTACCTTTGTTTTACAAATGGGGAAACTGAGACACAGAAAGTTTTGTTTTGTTTTTCTTAGTAACTTGTCTAGTGTCAGCCATTTGAACACAGGTATCCTGGGTCCAGAGTCCACGGTCTCAACCATTATGTTCTGAGGCTACCGCCAGGGTTGGGGTGAGGACCCTCCGTGCTCTGCTCAGGGTCGATGTGGGAAGAGGCAAGGCCGGGGCTGAGACCTGCTTGTGTCCCAGTTTCTGCTGAAGTTGGTCACACCTGTTTCACCTTCCTGCCTTTCTATTAAGGTGCTTTCATCTTCTCCACAGCCACATATTTCAGCTTCTGAAAACACACTTTGTCATGTTTTATAGAACCCAAATCCTGGAATATTAACCAATAGTAATTTCTGCCAGCTGAAAGTCAGCCTGAGGTAGAAAGTGGAGCCACGTGGGGAGAAGCCGGGGCTGGGTGCTGCCTCAGTGTCCCCACTTCCATTCTCTGGGAAGTGTGTTGTAAGGAGGTCACAGCTCTCAACTCCTTCATCCACCCACAGTTCCCTGATCCCCCGCAGTGCCACTGCCACATGTTGCTGCCCCAGGGGGGAAGTGCCAATGGCAAGACGGTGAACGTCTGGGATGTGGTGTTGGCCTTAGGAAGGGGTTGGCCCCGGGACAGACGTGGAAGTCCAAAGGCTGGAGTTTGAATTTACTCTTTACCATATTCTTCAGGAATATGTGACTTTTCACAGGAGCAGGGCCACCTGGCCAGTTCGTGAGACAGCCTCACACCCTGTGGGCACCTTAGTCGCAGTAGTATGACCGAATACACTGGCACGTTGGACAGAGGTTCAGAGATGTCAGCTGAGCCACCTCTGGACACGCTGGGCCCAGAAAGTCAAGTAGCAGCCAGATGAGAGTCCCAAAGAACATCTCATTTCATTTATCAGAAAAATCTTATGTCTGGACAGATTTTTCTCCTGTCTTTTTTTTTTTTTTGGCTCAAGGATGAGTAAATAGGGAAAAAAGAAGTACATGAAGCTTTGAGAAAATCTTTACCATAAAACAGAGAACGTAGTACTCAGAATGCAGAAAAAGAAATTACAGTTGAAAAGGACTGATTATAGTAAACTGAAGAAAATTTTAGAACACATCTAAATTTGCTTTTCAGCAAAATGTAGGGAAACATGCAGTTTATGCCAGAAGAAATAAAAAATGAGCTGATGATATACCAAGGGAAGATATGAAGGGAATAAGCTGAGAGGAGTTAGAAATAAAGTAAAAGATAAATGAAATCCATAAAGACTAAATATAAAGAAGCAAAATTAACAGCAACATTAGATGCATCACAGAGCAAAATTGGCAATGCAGAAAATAGAGTCCATAACAGCTTCACCTCCAGATGCCTTAGTGGCTGTTATTTGTACAATTAGAAAGTTAATATAAAAAGTAATATGACATACTTTGACTTTAATTGTGCACTGGACACTGGATTTGAAATCAGAAATTTTGGATAAAATTGAAAAACTGCCACAAAATGTAAGAGCAGAAGAAAACTAAAACAATTAATATATGGAAGGCAGAAAATGGTGTTCCAACACAGAAAGCATTACTTCTCCTAAAGGAGAGACTGGACATATTACTTCATAAATATAAAATACTTTATTCCCAAAATTTTTTCAAAATGAAAGCAAAATTTAAGAAGAGACTAGAACATTAAGTGAAGTAACAATTGAAGGTGAACCAGAAGAAAAATTTCTCACCCTTAAGAAAAACCTAAGTCTTGTAGTGGAATTCCAAAGACAAGTTCATTTGGGAAAATTTGCTCACCGCATCTTCTTGGGTAGTAGCAGTATGCAATGCATATTTTCCTTTGGACACCCAGGTTGGTTAAGGCTGCTGTGCTTAACCAGGTTCCTTGAATGTCACCCTTCTAAAGGGTTCCTTATGACCATATTCAAATTGTTGTGTCCAAATCCTTATGCTCTTCCTCAGCTTTATCCTCCCTCTAGTCTGTGCCAACAGCAGAAATGCCATGTATTTTATGTCTTTGTTTATCATCTGTCTCACGTGCTAGAACGTCAACTTCATGAAGGCAGAGATTTCAGACTGTTCCATTCCTTGCTCTGTCCATCATTGTGTCACACAGGTTCCCATTAAAAATCCACTTAAGCCAAATATTTATGGATTTATTAATTAAATCGATGACTGGGTACGCCACATGGAAGGTTCACATAGCTCACTGCTCAGTAGTCTGCCTAACCTTCCACTTGCTATTTTCATGTTATTTCCATAAGTTCTTATTCAACATAGATGATTTGGCTCTGGAAAACATATCTCCCTGTTTTGGTGGCTCCTTCCAGACTAGCAACCCCTATGAATCTAAGCTGCTTTCCCCACCCTCCTTAGGATTCTTATAAGCAAAATCTTTCATCTCTTTAGAAGATTATCATTGATAATGCAATTGCTTCCAAACTTTTCGGAATGTGAAGTTTTATGTGTAAAACATTTTTGAACATACAGTTTCAATATGAATTTATTTTGAAATTAGGTAGAAATTCATGTACTAAAATAATGAATTGTGTGTTCTTTAAACCAGTATTCTCTATTCTTTTAATAGTATACCTCTGTGTTTAATACACAGCATATACTTCCAAATGTACATATTATTAATCATTTTAATTTCTACAGTGCTAATATGACATGACATGTATAAAATTGAGGTTAAAAGGGACAAGATAAAAATACTAAATATGGATCCTAGTATTTTCTTCCTCTATCCTCTTAGATAATCTGTGTTCCCCTTTGTGATGCACATCACCAAGGGGACGTTATGTTCTATAGAAAAAGCTTCTTTTAAAGAACCCTTGGAGTAGTAGGACAGATTGATGATTTATTAACCAATAATTTCCCAAAAAAAAAGAGAGAGAGTCAAACTATCTGAACACAATCTAATAAAGTAGGAAACAATAAGAAAAGGAAATGTTAGAAGGAAAATCTTTGATTAATGGAAAGGAAAACAGAACCTTGAGATTAGAGCAAATCTAAATTAGCTGGCATGGGATATTTAGATGAAAGGAATGATACCTTATTTAGCAAATTTATCACCAAAACTGTACTCAAGGGTAAATATATTTCCTTAAGTAAATTCACTATACACACACACACACACACACACACATACACGTAATGTTTCTCTGATATTTGCATTCTTTTATATACATATGAAATATATATGAAGTAATACAATAAGTCATAGAAGCATTTTATTCAAGAAATCATGGGAAAATAGGAAATTTGAGGTTTCCCTCAAATAATGGAAAGTATTATTCAACAACAAAAGTAGAAATAAATGATTTAGAAAGCAGAAACAATAAAATTGATAATAAAAGCCAAGAGAATTTCTATAGATATCAAAAAATCTCTTGCATGACTAAAAATGTCTAAATATAGGTGTAAAATTTTAGAGGTAAAAAGGGTATTTGATATCCCAGAGAGTTTTTAAGAATCTAAATCAATAACCAAACCCTCAGGGTTTTATGGAAATATCTTTTCTAATATACAATCTAGTGATAAATGGTTTCAAGGCATTAAAATAAAAACAAAATTAGCATAATTTCAAAAATTACATACAGCCAAAATTATATAATACCAAAATTATATAAAGACTGAAAGTTGAATATAAAACACTAAAAGGATAATACATTGTGAACACTGAAGTACTATTTCAGGACTGCAAAGATAATACTAGAAAATCTAAAATTTAAGCTCTTATCAGTGTGTTACTGTGTCATGTGAAATAGCCTGGGTAAATTTTTTCCACATTTGGAGAATATGTTTGAAATTATCTGCCAAAATATTGTCTGCCTCTGTGGAACACAAACCATCATGAGACTGACAATACTGAGATGACCTCAGAGAGGTTGGCAGCTATCCTTCAGAGTTGCTGAGGGCAACAAGATGCTTTGGTATCCATATTTAGCCATTATAAACCAGAGGCAGCCAATAGTGGCTTCACATGAGTCCTTATTGAAAGCTACTAAGACAGACACTCCAAAAGACTGGCATTGATTATCAAGCTACTTTTTCATATGGGCAATTCCTTATAGTGTGCTATGGGGGGAGGGAACATTAACAGGGATTTGCTTATTTAACAGTGGTGAATTGTTTTCTAAAGTAAAGTCAGCGGAGCCAAGAAGTCAGTTATTATAATGTGAGAATAAGTAAAAACAACAACAACAACAACAAAAAACAGTATAATCATTTTGATGGAGACTACCAAATTCATCTTAGAGTTTGGTAAGACTCAATATCTATTTCTGATTGTAAAATTCTTAGTTAACATAGATTTAAAGACTCCTTACTCAAAAATATCTTTTTGCCATGAACTAAACATTAAGCCATATATAACAGTGAAACACAAAAGGGATTTTCATTGGAATAGAGATTAAGATAAGGCCCAACCTCCCTATTGCTATGATAATGAAAATGTGTCCAGATACTGCCAAAGGCCAGCCAAGGGCAGAATCATTCCCAGTTGAGACTCAATGATCTTGATTGAGAATCACTGTTCTAGAAGTTTTAGTAATTGCTATAAAAGAAGGGAAAGAGCCAACTATGGAAAGAATTGTGATATCAAGCATTGTTTTAGAAGTTCTAGCAAGTGCAATGAGACAATGTAATTCTTATATTATGAACTATAACTATTGAAAGAGAATTACTTGGAGAAATTGTGCCTATCATTCTAGAAAACTTAAAGAGACTAAATATTTCATTATGGTGGCTGGATATGGAATAAAACAAAACCCCCCTACCCAAAATTCCAACAATAACTGTTAGAAAGTATAAAGCACAAACACTTTATTCTGACAGCAACAATAATAGAAAATTTTGAATAATCAGCTCAATAAGCTATGTACTCTAATGAATATGAAGGAAACATAATTTTATTGAAGAAGGTGCTCTTGGACCCACCTTCAGATTGATCTTTTAAAATGAAAAAGAGATCACTGACTGCTTAACAATGTAAGTGGCTTCCCATTACCTAAAGAACTAAGTCTAGAATATGCCCATTTTGGCCCTTGCTGACCCACACAGAGTTTGCTTCTTATCATTCCCTGGGCCTTAAGAGGACCCAGGGTATTTGCACACAGGGCCTTATGCTATCCAGTTCTGCTCTTCTCCAACCTGTACAGAACTTTCAATTTGTATAACAGTTTCCACCCCCTTCATCACTCCATCCTCATTCCTCTTTGTATATAGTCCGTTAGCCAGTGTCTCTTCAAAATGTAAACTTTAGATTTGAATGCAATACCCTGAGTGTGGACTAACCTGAGTAAAAAATCCCTTCTCTCATCTTAATATTTTATTTATCTATTCTTCAACATTTCTGTAATGCAAATGGACCATTTAACTCCTGGCTCTACTATTTATTAGCAAGACACATACATAACCTCTTTGCATCTTAGTTCTCCGTCAGTAAGATAGGGTGACTGTGCCTTCTCAAAGTGCTGTGATGTTAACACATAACGCTTGTTCTCTTCCCTCTTGGGGTCCCAATTAATTATGTCCTGAGTCTCCATTATTCTTTCCCCTTCATCCTTATCACCATGTTGTCCAGGCCAACAGGATATCTCTGATGGGTTGTTGTTGAAGTTGAACTCCATACCACAATCTGGCTCAGAAGGTTCTCGATTTGCTAAGCTGTTGTCAGAAAGAGGAGATATTTTCCCGTGGGCCTTCCTGCTCCAACTGCCCTCACTTAGTAGGATTCTCAACCAACAGAGGAAAGATTATAACAGAACGTCTCCCTTTAGAACTACACCAAATTGCTTCTTACTAGAGTCAGAACTAAGGTAAGGTGGGCGGGGGTTGGGGGTGGGCAGACTGGCGGGGAGCAAGGAGGATTCCAGATGAATTCCTCTCCTAGAGCCAGAACCAGCCCTGGGGCTCTGGAGGCCCCATCTCTGAGCAAGACAGCCTCCCCCCGCCCCCAGCCCAACACCTCATTGGTCACGGACACTTCCATTTCACGGTCAATTGGCCATAATTTCAATTATGTAGGAAGCTTTTATTTTACATGCAAATTCCAAAAACCACTCAGAAATCTGTGGAGAGGCCTAGGTATAAAAGACCAGGAGTTTAAGCCCGAGAGGTGGGAACATCCCCATATTCTATGTAACTATCCCTACCAGCCCCAGACGCTCAGAGAGTGTTGTGAATGATGATTATTGAGAGAATATGGGAGGCAGAATCTCCAGAACATAGCAGATACTAAACATTATTTGGTCTGTTTGTTTTTAGCAAGGTCGGCTTGGTGAGTGTACATCTAAGACAGCATATTTATAGCTTAAAAAACCTTGCATATCAACAGAGTCATAAATAAAATTTTTTTTGGTTAGGCTAACAATCTTGAGTTTGGATTTGGAAATCCTGGCTCTAATTCATGTGATAGGAATTTAGCCTCAGATGGGCTTTTTCTTCC
Organism: Scalopus aquaticus; assembly: GCA_004024925.1. NCBI lineage: Eukaryota > Metazoa > Chordata > Mammalia > Eulipotyphla > Talpidae > Scalopus > Scalopus aquaticus. Next base: position 73,632 of record PVIJ01006357.1, on the reverse strand, counting down.
TTCTCTGCCTTGACTGGCCAGGTAGGCACCATGTAGAGCAGCTTCCGAGTCGGCTGGCCAGGATCTGGCCCCATCAGTGAAGGGCAGGGCTATCTGTGGGAGGGAGAACCTCAGCCTTGGTTTCCCATTAGGATCACTCAAGCGGGTCTTAAAAGCCCTGATTCCTCCAGCTCAGCTGAACCTCTGGAGGGGGTGGCCAGCTTCGGGGGCTCCGACATTCAGTCAAGATTGAGAACAATCATCCTCTAGCATTCTTTCCCTCTGTCCACTGGGAAGGGTTCTAGGAATACTGTTACGGTGGCCTCTGCAAGGTGGAAGAAGGGACTAACACCTGCCACTTGCACGTGCATGTCTAACGTCTGTCGTGCCCTGTGAACCTGACACTATCCTGGGAATTCTCCTTCACTGACGCCATAAAAGTGCCATCATCTCCATTCAACAGGGGAGGAATCAGTAGCTCAGAGGAGCTAAGTGACTGGCCAGAGTCACTTACACCCGAGTAAGGGTGGGCTTGGGAGATGGAGCAGGTTTCCCTGGTTCCAAAGCCTCTGGGCTTTTGCTTTCCTCAAGGTGCAAGCACAAGGAGAACCGACCCCATCACACGTGCCTGGGTGGGGTTTTGGTCATCGCCTCCCTGTCCTAGATTGATCGGAACAATGTTTAAAGTCCTCCCTGTCTGCAGTGGGAGAAGCACAAACCGAAAGCTGAGAGGCGGGAGATCTCACACATCTTCATCCTGAGCTCACTGACCCTTCAGCAATCACTTCAAAACCGAAGACATCTGCATTCTCTGCCCTCCTGCGCGGACACTTGCTAGCACAAACACCTCACTCACGCACAAACACAGACACAGCACGGATATCGAGCAAATGCTTATGGGGAGCCTGCCATATGCTGGTGTGTGTGTCTGTGCTGATTGTGTAGGTAGGTGGATTCTGAAGAAGAGGCTAAAGGTAGAAGCCCTAAGGGCTGTGACTTGGGTTTTGAGTCCAGAGTCCTAGCTATGTGAACTTAACCTAGTCAGTTAAGTTGCAGTGTTTTTTTTTTTTTTTTGTCATTTTTGTCATAAACAAGAATTTACACACATGCTCCAGGGCTGGGTCTGGAAGAGCAAGCTGGGGGACAACTCTCAGGCGGTGTCCTCAGAGTCTCCCCCTGGAGTTGGCGGAGGCTCCGGTGGCGGCAGCTGTTCTATCTTGATCCCTCTCCTCTTAGGTATCAGCTTCCATGGGGATCAGGTATCAAGCCAGGATGGTCAAGGCCAGCCAGAGGAGACCTGGGGCTGGGTGTCCATGCGGGCAGGTAGCAGGTGCGGGCATAAGCTTGAGTTGCTCCCGCCTTGACTCTTCCCGCTGCCTCGAGGTGGGGGCAGATGTGGGCATCATTTCTCCCTCCTGGAATTTACCTGATTGCTCTGTGGGCTCACACCACAGGCAGACGGACACCCCCAGCGAGGCAGCCCGGTGCTGTGGTTAAAAGCCCAGGCTCTGGCCATGGGTCCACCTAAGTGATGCTGAGCCGCTCTGCTTAGCGCTCACCTGGATGCCCAGTCATGGGGCTCTGATGTCCAGTTGTGGGCCTGAATCTTCGCCCCTGGTTTTAATACTCAGACTTGTTCATTTTTCCTGACTTTTGACACAAAACCTATGCCCTCCCACCCCTGGGTGGCCAGAAAACTGATTTAGAATATACTTGGGTCTATCCGAAAGTCATTTCCTCCTTACTGTGACTTAGCAAAGCTCTGCTGTGTCACGGTAGAAACAATGTGTGACAAATTAAGCAGATGAGTGCGGGTCTTTTGCTCAGAATCATCTGGGGCTCTTTGGTAACCACTTTGGCAGGACAGCTGCTGAGTCAGTGGGCCTGGATTTGAGTCTGCACCCTACCACTGTGCAACTCTGGACAAGTTACCTAACCTCTCTGAGTCTCAGTTTCCTTCCCTCTGCTTTGCATAATGGTCTCATCCAAAATGTGCTATAGACCACTGATTTTTAACTTGTCTACTTTGCAGGTTAAATAAGGTCAAATTTCTCAGTTAGAGACATTTACAGCATAGATTCCTTCTCCAACAGGCCTCCTCTCTATAACATTGAATATTATTTGGGGGGGGGGGTAATTTGACTGATACTCATTCCTCTAGAATATTACCTCCATGAAACAAGAGCCTCCCCTAACCTGCTCATGGAGTAACTCCAAGCTAGCCCAGAGCCTGGCACATACTAGGTGATCAGCAAGTATTTGTTAACTGATAAACTCAGGAGTGGCAAGTTCACATGGTAAGACTCATTGATATAAATGAGGTGACCCATACCAAACGGGGGCATCATGTCAGTAGACCTCCTAGTAAGCGAACCCATTTTACAGATTAGGTAACAGGCCTCCTCACCTCTGGACTGAGCTGGAAGTCAGTGCTAGAAATAAATGAATGTATAAGTCGATGGGGAAAAGGAAGCTGTTCTTATGGTGTCTTTACAGTAGGGTGTCAACTGGGAGATGCTATAGATGTGATGGATTTAGAAAAATCACATTTTACCACCATCATAGTAATCATTGTTTCAGGCAAGAACTACCAATAGAAACTAAAATAAGTAAGCACAAGGATATTTGCCCACCTCTGAGAATCCCTCCTCCCTTTATTTGTGGATAACAAAGGGAATGTAGTGTCTTCACAGTAGAGAAACCTGGAGTCATTGCGTTAGCCAACTGATAGAGTCCACATAACCAGTGTTGGGGCAGACACCACGCCCAGATACACTTCTGTGTTATTTCAGACAAAAATTCACAACTTGGGGCCTCCCTGGTGGCGCAAGGGGTTAGGTCTCAGACTATGAAGCTATCGTAGCCACTGCAGCACGAGTTTGATCCTCGGCCAGGGAGCTTCCCACATAGTGCAGCAGACCTCTCCTGCCTCGCCCCCTGCTCCCCTCAGCAGTGTATTTCAGTAGATCTGCCTGTTCTGCTCCCCACTCTGTCTCTGGTGAATCCTCTTGCCACCCCCATGCCTCTGGCTTACACCCTAGCTTAAATAAATAAATAAATAAATAAATAAATAAATAAATAAATAAATAAATAAATAAATCTTTAAAAAAATTCACAACCTGAATAATCACGAGGCCACATTGACTCAGGGACCTTCTACAAAGTGGCTGGTGTGACCTCTTCAAGACATCTCAAGGTCAGGGCCCAAGACATAAACTGTCCTGGATTGAAGGGGTTTGAATGGACTTGACCAGTAAATGCAACATGAGATCCTAATCCAAAACCCTGAAATTAGAAAATAAATGACCTTAAAAAGCAGGAATGGGAGAAACGGCAATGTCTGAAGGTGGACAATGGACTAGAGAATCGCATTGACGTTAATTTCTGGCTCTCGGCCCTTATGCTGTGGTTATGGCAGGACACTGTCCTTGTTCTCAGGAAATGTGCCCTAAGGTTTCTAGGGGTTAAGGGGGAAGTGAGCAAATGTGTTGGAGGCTGTGGTTCCAGGTCTAACTAGAGACTGAATCCAAGGTCACTTTCTTGGGTATCTTCAGGAAATATGCCCTTGGGAGAACCCAACCATCGGCCTGCTGTATGGACAGAGATGAGTAGCCTAGAATTAGCCCTCAGAGCTCTGTCACCACCCATTAGGAGGGAGATATGGGAGTTCTGTCCCTCCAGGGTCCCCAGATCTTCCCTCCCCCCTGCCAACTGCTCCCCCTTACGCTGAGGATGGACCCAAGACATAATGTTCTTCTGTTTATGCACTGTCTCTGCTCCCAGTCAAAACCCACTTGAAAATACATCGAAACAAAATTAACTTGACAGGGAAATGGATATTTGAATGAAGCTTCTGCTTAAAACAATAATTTATCACGTTCCATCGTATGTCTCCACAAAACCAGGATCACGGGTAGTTTAGCTGAAATGAAGGTATTCATTACTCCCCGAAACATCTCTGGGACTCATTTCACAGGGGTTGGGGATTGCGGGGAGTGACAAGGGAGAGGGAACAGACATGGACCAGGCCCCCCATCCCTGTCGGCCCCTACTGAACCCTTTTCTTGCACAGTCCCATCAAATCCTCACAGTCACCTGGAGTTAATCACCCTGGCCTGACTTCATTAGTGAGGTCACTGGGGCTCTTTCAAGTCTGGGGGCCAAGCCCAAGGTCACCCAGCTAGGGAGTGAGGGCTGAGTGATGGGAGAATCACCGCTACCCTCTTCCGGGCTGGAATGGTCTCCCTCATCCCCTGCATAGCGTCCTGACCTTGTGTGAGTCCAGCAGCCTTGACCTTGACCTTGTCTTGCTGTTGGAGACCTCAGCCTGGCCTTGGGACACATACCCCCCTCAGGGATGTCAGTTAGATGTGGGGTAACCACAGACAAATGTAATGGAGTGAGGGGCCCACTTAGAATGCACAAGAAAGTGATGCATATATTTTACGCATTCATTCATTCATTCATTCATTCACCTATTCATTCTGCAAACACAAACACAAGTGCATGTGTCCTGGATGCCGGGCGTGTAACGTGTCCTTTGGAGTCTGGAGTCTCAAAATATTGTCCTAGGGTCAGCAGTATTGCCTGGGAACTTACTAGAAATGCAAATTCCCAGGCCTTACCACTGACCTCCTGGGCAAGAAGACCCAGTAGCCTGTGTCTTAGGGGCCTCTCACATTGATTCTGATGTAAACTAAGGCCAAGGCTTGTCATCACGACAGGCTGTGGTGTCAATAACCAGGGACAGGGACAGTGGATGACTTTGCTTGGTGTTGTAAACAGCCCAGGACTGCAGAGAGGCCCTCTCGCTTCTCTCCCGGCTGGGAGTCTGGTCCCTCCTTGCCTCCAGGCTGAGCAGCTTTATGGAGACCCCAGTGTGTGGCCCCAGGCCAAGCTTAGCATGGGCATGTGGCTCTGCTGGGAGCCCAGGGGTGTCTTGAGGGACCTAGCGTGGGAGCAGTGGAGAGGAAGGGGCCAGCAGGACCTCGAGGTAGTGAGCACCTTCTTAAGGTGTGTTTCTTCTTGGTAAGTGAGGGGTGACGGTGAGTCTGTCAGAATTTGCAATAATTGATAATTCACTGTGATGGCATTAAAGTTGGATAGGGAGTGTGACAAGTATTGGGGACAATAGTTCACAAATTTTGGTGTGCAAAAAGCATCATACAGAGTTTGCCAAATATCAGACTGTCAGAGGACACTCCCAGATGTTCCTGGGGAGGCCTAGAATTTGCCTATCTGACAAATCCCCTGGTAATGTCGGTGCAGTGGTTAGAGCAACACCCTTTGAGAATCACTAGTGACGTGCTCTTTGGGCTTCAGGGGCCAGCTGTCAGCTCGAGCCACGTGCCCAGGCTTATGCCCGACCACCCTGACTTCTGGGCCCTTGGAGTCAGGTTTGTGGTTCTGTGCAGGTTTCTCGGAAGACGACTAATGATTCTCCGATGGGTGGTAGAGAAGGGCCCTTCGTCTGGCTGGGGAGTGGCTAATCGCACTATAAGCAACAGCGAAATAATGAAGCCTTGGAAATCTAATTAGAATATGAAAGTTGAGATCTTGTTCTATTTTTGAACAAAGCCTGAGTTCAGCAGGGATAATCAATAGTGGAGCTGGAGCTGCCCATCAGCCCTCACCCGGCCAGGCAACCAGCTTCCTTTGCAAGACTCCTGACAATGGGACAAGCAGCTGGAGAAGGGGGAGGGGACCAGAGTTAGAGACAGGGTTCTCCTGATGTGGGGGGCAGTTAGGGGAAGAGCTGGACAGTCATGAAACCTCTAGGCCCTCTCCAAAGTCCCACCTGACACCCGAAAGCAGAGTGGTTGGCTGCAGAGTGGCTGGGCTCGGTCTTCTCACCCAGGTCAGAGAAGGCAAATCACCTTCATCTGACTGTCAACCCGAGAGTTAGGGGAGGATTTAGTGAACAGCATGACTTTTTGGCGTCAGATCCTAAATCGAAGCTCAGTTCTGCTCCCTTCTTCACTGTGTGATTTGACAAATCTTGCCACCATTCTCACCTGCAGATTTCCCCACTTATAAAGTGATGATAATAATTCTGACCTTGAGAATGACTCCATGGAACTATAATAGCAATGACAGCTCACAGGCACGGAGCTTTCCCTGGGCTTTATGTGCATGCATCTGTCGGTCTTTACGGCATCCCTATGAAGGGAAGTGAGACTTGCCTTCTGAAATGCAAATAAAGCAACCACCTTAGTGCCTGGCACACAGGAGTTGTCAGTTGCTCAAGTCTCCTGAGTCAGAGCGAGGCTTCCAGAACCACTGTCCACTGTGGGGTACTGGCCTGGATGGCCAATGGCCAGGCAGACAGATTTGGTGGCTGCGTCCTAAGCCCGGTGCAGAGTCGGGAGAGGCTCTTGTTACAGCTGTGGGGCAGCTTCCCAGGAACATCCCACCCAGATTTGCCTTCCTTGAAGAAAAGTAATGCAAAAGGCCATTTTTCACTTTTAAATAGCTTTCATTCTATGTCTTAATAAATGCACGTTTGTTGATTTGTGTAAGCATGATGTGGGAAGTCTGCAAATGGATGTAATCTGCACCGAGGGCACATGTAAGCACCAGTGAGCACTTTTGAATAATGAATCCCTCCCGTAAAAGACGGACGCTATTCATAATAATTCCTTGCTTTTCTCATTTTGCCGCGTACAGTAGCGATTAATCAATTTGCAATGTTATGTCACCCGCAACAAATTGCTAGCACCAAGACAAATTTATTGCTTTATGATAAAAGAACTTGTTTAGGTAGAAATAAATTAAATTTGGGGGTTGTTCTTTGGGTTTGATGCTCACATGGGTGACCCATCGAGAGTGGGTTGGGGACAGGAGGGGTCCAGGTGATTTCTGTATTGACCTGGTACCTGGGAGAGGAGTTCCAGGACAAGAAGGTGCTTGCTCAGTTGCTGATGCCAAGACAGAGTAGCGTGGAGAGCGGTGGTTCTCCCGCTTGTGTTCTGGGCGCTTTTCGGCAGTTTGTGTGATTTAGCCCTTTTCACAGAGAGGTTGGACAATCAGCAAGGCTCCCTCTTCTATACTTCACCTGAATGACAAGATTTTGATTTACCTCGAATTGGCAGGAGGGAACTGGAGTGGGGTTTAGGGGTTGGAGGGTGACAGGGGTTCCTGATGTTTTCTTCACCAAGGCTGCTGGTGTATTAAAATATTTCGGGGGTGGGGGAAAAGGGCTAAATGGTGTTACCAAATAGAGGTATAGTAAATGTTACACTTAATAAACGATGCTTTTAACACACACACTATTTAATTCTGTGTAAGGGTCTTCACATGGAGGCTGTCTAAAGCCTGGGGCATTTTGTGGTGTCAGGGCTGGGTTGTATGGATCAGGACGGACTTGGGGACATGCAGTTCTGTTCTCCCATCTCACATGCGTAGGCAAGTGGCTCAGAGACTGAGTGCATTTTGCTGGAGGACAGAGTGAGGGAATGCGAAGAGCATCTGACTTCCTGGACAGTTTGTCATTAATTTATACTTCATTAATTTGGAATCTGGAGTGGAATCAGGGTTGGGTGCATTAATTCTGCCCTCCCCAAAACACACACACACACACACACACACACACACACACACACTGGATTCAGGGTTGTTTTTTTAAAGCAATCTGATAGTCTAAGAGGATTTGTGAAAAGCGGTTTTCAGTAAAGAAGGACGTCAGTTCCACTGCCCACATAAGTGGGGCTCTCTTCCCCAGCTCATCAGAATCTGCTCTTTCTGCTCTTAAACAGGGGCCGAGACCACCTCCTGGGATACCTTGATAGCTCCTTCCAGCAGCTGGGGAAAGCCTCCCCCGGCCACAGTAGATTTTTGGGCTTTGCTCTCTGTACTTCTCTCTGCTCAATTTAGTCTTTGGGGGTGGGGGAGGTTGTACAAAGGCCTCCCTGTCTGTAGAAGGCCCCACGGCCTTTCTGCAGTATCTGAGCAGCCTCTTGGTCGCCCCCTCCCAACCTCAGTGCCCACCCCAGAGGCCCGTGAACAAGGAGCAGAGAAGAGTGCAAGCCCTTTGCTGGGGCATTCTGCCGCGTTGTCACTGGGGGGTGGGGGGAGGGGATGCTGGACTCACCTGGAGGCGGCTTCTTTGTCTTCCACTTTGGCTGCTCCACGGGCTCCAGTCAGCCCAGTTCCCACTGGGGCGGCCAGCACCCTTTATGCACCTGGCCAGGCCTGCCCACTCCTGGATGCCTCCCCAGCTGGGGGTCCTGGAGAGGCTTTGGCCCTGGCCCTCAGTGGGGCTGGGTTGCCCCTGCTCTTGCTGCCTGCCCGCTAGCTAATTCTGATTATTCCTCTTTCTCCTTGCTCTCTTGGGCGCCTTTATTCCTGACCGAGCATTTTCTCTGGGCTCAAGATTAAAAAAAACCCACACTGCTAATATCCTTGTCAGCCTTTTCCTGAATCATTGCTGTGCAGCTCCGGGGAGGTACGGGCCAGTGCCTTCTGGCCGGCAGACGCCATCCGCAGGCCTTCCTGTCCTTGTGGCCCGGGAGCCCCCTGCCTGGGCCTCCTCGCCCCTGAAGGCAAGACCCAGAGGCCCAGCTCCTCTGAGAAATGCCCAGCTGGGGAGGAAAATGGGCCAGGAACTGAGAATCCGACTGACCTTTTCCTTCACACAGGTGACTTCTCTCAAATGCTATTTAAAAAAAATTTAAGTGCTTTCCTCTACATTATCTCATTTGCTGTTATTATCCCTGTTTTACAGATGAGCAAATCGAACCTCAGAGGGCTTAGAGATTTATTTGAGGTTGCACAGCTACTGAGGGTCAGGACGCCCGTTTCCACAGGCATAAGTCGGGTATGGGAAGAAGAATCCTTTCTGTTTGGTAGGTGAGGAAACTGAGGCTATGTCACCAAAGGGCTTATCTCAGATTACAGAGCCCCAAGAGATGGTATTAGAAGTTGACTTTGGTTCCCCAGTGTTGGGTCAGGGACACAGAGTCGAGCTCTGCTGTCTACGCCGGTCCAGGCCTCAGGGACAGTGTCCAGTTCTGGGCAAGGGTCTGCCCTGTGTTGTGCATGAACCCGGGAGTCCTGGCTGGAGGCGCGCCCAGAAGGTGCTTGCGAGCCCTGAGTTCAGGAGTGCGAGGTGGCAGGAGGCTGTCCTGGTTGCTCCTGTCCTTTCACGGGTCTGGCTAGGAGTGCGTGTTTGCATTTCCAGGGAGAACTTACTGTCTTAGCTTGTCATTTTGTGTGGTCTGGGTGGTATCTCCGTCTCAGGTTGTTCTGGGCACAACTGACCAAACACGACTCTGGCTGGTAACACATGTTGCCCAAATTCTGGTTCAGGCCTGTCCTATCAGAGACTCAGAAAGCAGACTCCATTTTAGCGAATGCTCCCTTCTTCAGGCAGCCCTCCTTGATGCTTCAAGACAGAAGACCCCCTGCCACCCCCCTTCGGTCCTTCACACATCTCCAAATGGTCACATGCCTACCGATAGGGTCAGCTGTCCTTCCCCCATCTCTCATCATGAAAACTCATAGACAGGTGATCCCTTCACACATCCGTGGATGCAGTCACCTGCACACCAGTGTGCACCTGTCACCAGGACATGCATCCATCACCCTCGGTCTCTCCGGAGACAAGCACCCAGAGATACTGACCTGATATCACAGTCAGACATAGTGTTGTGTGATGCGCCAGCGCGCGCGCGCACACACACACACACACACACACACACACACACACACACACACTCTCACACCTGGAGACAAAGGCACACCCATGTAGAGACACAGTCTGTTGTATATGCACAGGCACTTTCCCCAGGACACCCGCTCCCCTGCTCCCCTTGGGGTTCTGCATGCCCTCCCCAGAACAGACAGGGGAACTTGGCCTGCTCTAGCCTGAGTTGTTGGTTGTCAAACTTGGACACTGAGAACTTTCTGGACAAGTAGCCTATTGCAATTGGGGACTCTCTTTGTCCCTTTTCCCAGGTGAACCAGTCTCCGCTATCTCCAGGTAGCATCTGCCCGCATCACGCCCCTGAACAGATAAGCGTCCTTCCTGCAGCCCGGGGCCTGTCACCACCTGGCCTGGCAGCTCAGCACTTTCTCAATGACTCCCCAAGGTCAACTGTTGCTCACTCAGGGCTTTACCCCCCTTCGCATCTGAAAGTCTGTTTTTCTCTGAACCGATGCCGTCCTCACCCTCAGCTGCTCCTGGTGCTGGCAACTTAGCGGAACAGTAGGCAAGAAAGGAAACTTCTGTGGAGCGCTGGTTTGTGTCAGGCCACAGAGACGTGTGAGTCCCAGAACATGGGTGAGAGCACATGGGTCCTGGAGTCTGAAGGGCTTGGGCTTGAACTCCGGCTCTGACCCTTCCCAGCAGTTACTCTGACAGTCACGTGACCTCTGCAAACCTCAGTTTCTACCTCTAAAATGGGCATAACCAGGTGACCCTTATAGAGCTGTTGGCATTAGATGAGTTTAGATGAATGTAACAAAACAAACGTTGATAAATGATAGAGTGCTCTTAGTGAATGAGATAATTGTTTTAGTAATTACCTTACCCCTATTGCTAAGATCTCCTAGGCTCCTCTGAGACTCAAGCAGGGCCTTCGTGGAGATTCAAAGAAGGGTCAGCAGGGTGGGGGGAGACAAGGGACTGGGTAGGGGTCTGGGCCTCTCTCACAAAGCCGGAGAGAGCAGGGTAGGTAAGCTGCTCCTTTCATGCGTTCTGGCTGGCCCCAGCCACCTGGCACTGACCAAGTACTGCCTTTCAGGCCCAGGGCATGCTCTGAAGCCAGGGAGAGGGAACTTATGGATCAGGAGTCCCGCATGGACAAGGGCCACGTCCGTGCTGGTCATTTTCATGCGGTATCCTGTTCAGTCTCAAAACAGTCCAGCCAGGATGAATGAGGACGTGTTCCTTAAGTGGCTGAGCTGGGACTTGAACCCTTGATTTCTGACTTGACACATGGGCCGCTCCCCAGCCTCCTGCCACCTCTGGACCTGAACAGTAGAAAAAGCGAACTCCACACAACCATGAAACCAGCTTCCAGCTTCCTTGTCCTCCGAGGCGAGATGCTGAACAAATCCATCCAGTAAGAAGCATTTACAGCAAATCTTACTCCACAGGACAATTCAGACAAAGACCTAGTTTATGCAGCTGCATATGAAATATGGCTGGTGTCTTAGGACATTTGTATAAAAAGACTATTTCTTTACTGTCATGCTCTCCAAGTCCCCTTTATGGGAGTACTGCCTTCTAACGGAGGCTCATCTGGAAGGCAGAAGACTGGGCAGTTTTTCCCTATAAACTCACAGGGGCTGCGTATAAGTTTCATTCTCTCTCTGGGCCTCAGCTTCCCCATCTCTGAAAGAACATGGTTTTCTGGGGGTGATTTTGGGTAATTTCTACAGAACCGCAGCTGCATTCGTCAGTGTAGAACTCATGCTCTACATTGGAAAAACGGGTTGTTTTTCCAGCTTGCAAATTGACTTACTAGGAAATCATTTCGAAGGCACGCCACTTACACGGTATTTGGCTAATGCATTCAGGGGGTCTAGGAATACAGTCCCATGGGGGTAGAAGCCTAGGGAGGTAGAAGTGGCCACCCCAGTCTGGGCTATGACCGTCCGGGCAGAAGGAGTCATCTCTGAAGCCCACGTCTTTGTCACTGATTGAGGCCCTTGCTCCCCCTCATTTGGAGAAAGCAGTCAGGTTCCTGGTCCTGGTCCTGGTCCTGGGCCCATCTTTGCTCTGGTCTGAGGTGACTGGGAACCTGTGTGGGGCCTTTCCTTCCTCCAGGACAGAGGTACTCGGGGTGAAGCATGGGTCTTGCTGTGTGTGTTCAGGGTTTCTGCTAAGGAAGACACAGCCCTGCTAGTGTATTCTCCTGGCACCTTTTCGGGGGTCGGCTGGGGGAAGGACAGCGGCATCCAGTTACTGCTACCAACAAATCAATATGTTGACAGAGCTGCTTTCCTCGTGTGTCCATTTAAACACCGATCCCCGCGCGGGACTCAGGCTGACCGACTCCATTTGCCAAATGCAAATGCATTAACCTTACAATTGGGTAATCTAATAAAAAGGATCAATGGTCTGATACGGTGCTTATGGAGTCATTTACTGCAAGCGAGAGCAATTTAGCCAGGACCCAGACGAGCGGCTTGGGGGAAGCTGAGAGAAGGGCTCAAGCGGGCCGGCCGGCCCTCCTGGCCGGCTTCCCCAGCGAGGCCCACTCCGCCTGGAGCTGCTGGGCCGAAGGGCCCGGGGAACCAGGAGGGTGTTATTCATTCATTACTGCCACTTTAATCACTTAGAGGTTCAATTAAGTATAAATCATTAGTGGTATTTCAAGTTACTTTATCCAGGCCTGCGCTTAACACACTTGACTGGCGGTGGGGAGCTTTCTGTGACTAGATTTAGCGTGTGAGTGAACGAGGCGGTCATATGGGTTTTTCTGCTATGAAATTGATAAATGAAGCGGGCATTCGAGGTACAGCAGTAATTTCTGTGGTGCAGCCAAGTGCTCGCTCCCTTGTCTCCTCCAGCGATGAGGGCAAGGGCCCCTTTAATGCGGCAGCTGTCCCCCGGGGGCCCAAAGGCCAGGCTGGGTGGCAGCCCTAGGGTTTATTTCCATGCAGAACTTCCCAGAGCTAGCCCCGGTTCATTAGTGGGAATGTATCTGGGGAAGAAGAAAAACAGAACGAAAGGGGGGAAAAGAAAGGTTCCTTCACCCTCATCCACTGGCGCTCATTCTGTCATCATTTCTTCAGGGCAGTGAGTGGGCTGCGCGGGAGGATGGGATGGGGCTGTCTCGGCAGCTCTCCCCTCTGCCCAGAGATGCTGTGGTCCCTGGTGGCCGGCATCCCTGTCTGGAAAGCATATTTTCTCCTAATCGGTTTTACAGCTCTTTTAAAGTAATATGTCAGATCATTTTCCCCATATACATAGTTAATGAAAGTAACCCTACAAATTCATTTTAAATAGATGGAAGTTGTTATAACCCTGATCCAGAATTTATTACGTTCATTACAATCTTGCTGAAGTAGGTAATGTAATGGACTATTACTTTTATTATCTTTTTAATCCCTCAAAATTATTAGGAACTGACTAATATTTGGCATCACCCTGTTAATGTTTAAACAGAAATTGATACTTTAATTCGTCTAATAAATGATGGGGGCACTTTGAGTGGAAACAAAAACCTTGATGGGGTTTATCTCGATCAGTCCCCAAGACTTTTAAGTGGGACTCAGGGGTCTGACGGCAATCATTTCCAGCCAGGGTGTCTTCATCAAGTACTCAGGAAGGACAGAAGAGTGGCGATGGAGATAGTGACAGAGAGACCCAGACGGGCGGTGATAAAAACAAGGCAGAAAAGTGAGGGAGAGAAACTCCACGTCCACGTCCAAGTTCTAATTCTGATTCACACAGAGCTTCGATTTGGGCTGCTACAACCCACGAGTGAGATTTACGTAGCTTTTCCTTCTTGCCTTCGTCCTCAGCTCCCTCCCTTCCCAGATTACAAAGATTTTTCTTTCAAACTGTTCCTGTGTTTGTCATCAGCTTTATGGCTCCGAATTCGCAAGTGCTCTAGAATCTGTGTGTTGCTGAGACAAATGATTGGGTCACGTTCTCCTGGCGAGGAGTGGAGACCTGCTTGCTCCTCAGAAAATAATGATGGCTGCTCAATTTGCAGATTTCCAGATCTCACCGTGAAATGGGAGGGGCAAGAGGAGCCCAGAGCCGTGTCTCTTCTAGGAGCCGCTGGGGGAGGTGTTTACCTGGTGGAGCTCCCTCACCAGCTCTTGCCAGGAGGGTGACAGGTGGGACTTAGGAGAAATTGACCTCTTGCGCTCTCTAGTTTTTGCAAGGCCAAATGTCATGCTAGTCACTTAAATTAAAAAAAAAAAAAAACAGCCTGTTTGTTAGTTCTATCATGGTGAGAGGAACAAAGTACTCCCCTCTCTGGCATGATGATAAAAGACAAGGGAGGTACATTTGGGTGAGGAAAAGCTGCCATTTTTGCGTCACTCCATGAGAGTGTTTTCTAACAAAGAAAGCTTCCAGTTAGCAAAGTCACTAATTAGCACAGAGAAACTCATTAGAATTTAAAGCTGCTTGGCTGTGTCTCATGGCTTTGCTCTCTCGAAAAGCTCGGAGTTTCCAAAGCAAGAGACGTATTGATTAAATTGACTGACAGGAGCTGAGTCTGGTTTGTGCCCACCCAGAAAGAGGGGGCTTCCCCACGGTCCCCGCGTCCTGGAGTGGGCCCTGGTCCTGGGCTGGGGCTGTGTCCTGACTGCCTGCCTGCCTGTGCGCCCTTGCCCGCTGGTGCCCGGCCGCCTATCATTTCCCTAAATCCGTTTTGATCAAATGGAAGGGAAACCTGCTCCTAACTAAGCTTGTTCCCGATGCCTCGTAAATCGCTGGTTGCTTTCGTCAACGCCGAGTTGACAGGGGCCGCGCGTCGTTTGGGGCTTGATAAAGAGACTAAAAGGCAGCTTCTCAGCATGTTTATTTTTAATAGACATAAAAAATGAAAACAGGCTCTCTCCCTGCTCGGAACCCTCCTTGACAGAAGAATACGGCAGTGGTGAGGCACAAATGGAGATCCTGGAGTCGGGGTCTTGCTTGTTTCTTTGTTTACCAAAATACACTGCGACGATGAGGCCCTCCAGCGCCACTGTTTCCTTTCCTGACTCCCAGTGCCAGGTGCAGAGTTTGGGCATCAACATGCTGAAGCTGTGGCTACCTTCTCCGCCCCTTGGGCTCAGGGTGCATTTTGTGGGTGCTATAGACCTCCCAGGTTCTTATGGCATTTTTCAGGAATGCAGCATTGCCCCTGGAAGTTCGTGTCTTCTGAGGAACATCATGGAACTTAAACCCCTCTTCCCTTTCTCTAAGCCTTTTCCTGAATAGAAGTTTTACTAGATGTGGCTGGTACAAAAATAATTGAACAGAGACCATTAAAGCTGAAAGAATAGATCTCTAAAAGCCAATTTTTTAAATAAAAATATTTTCATGACAAACATGACAAAGAGCTATAGCCCTCATCCAAAAGGAGGTTTTTCAAGTGGATAAGAAAGGTATTAAGATTCTAAGAGAAAAATGAAAGTGTATGAAAAAGAATTTACTAAAGAAGAAATCCAGGTCGCTGAGATTTATAGGACATTTACTACACACCAGGCGTAATGCATGTGGAATCTCTCATTCATTCTTTACAAAGCCCCAATGAGGTGCATGTTCTTATTCCTATCCCGGAATAAAAGATGAAGAAATGGAAAGTTTTGTAAAGTTAAGTTGTCGCCTCAAGGTCACACAGAGCACAAGAGAGGAGCCGGGGAGCGGCTGACCTGGCATGTGCTCCTGCTTCTCTGCTGTGATCCCCACGAGGACACAGAGCCCACCAGCAGCCAGGGAGTAAGGTGGGAGGTAGTTCATGCTGAATAAACATGCTGAACTTGAATGAACAAGTATGTTCATTCAAGACAAAGAAAAACTTCGCTTTTCAAATTAAGAGGGAATGAAAAAAATATTAATATCCAGTGCTGCCAAGGATGGGTTGAAACAGACATTCTTAAATATAGATTGTAATTTAGCAATCTCTACCAAAAGTCTTAAAAATCTACAAGTCATTTGACCCATTAATGCAAATAGCTTATTTGCATTGGTGGGTTTAAGCCAATGTAAATGGTGTATCCCAAGAAAATAGAAATGGATGCAAGACTTTAGGCACCAGGGCCTGCTCTCGAGTGGTGTGTAGGTGCTCCACGTGATGAGAGGGGTTAAATCTTCATGGCCCACCCACTCAATGAAATATGGGAACCCATGAAAACCATGTTTCAACGAGTTTCTAAGGAGATGGGGAAAAGCTTATCCTGAGTGGGAAAAAGAGAGCAGGATATAAAATTGCATGTTTAATGTCAACTGTATAAAATATGGGTAGACACAAAAATGGAAGGGAACATAAAATGTGAACCAGGGGGTGAGTTCTAGGTAATGGAATTCTTTGTAGTTGTATGTTGTGTTGATGAAGTCTTTTCCAAATTTTCTACCCTGAACATATGACTGTAGATCACACTATTATTTAATCATGCTAAGAAAAGTAGGATCATCGCTGATTAAACTTACATCACACATTTAACCTTAAACTTAAGTCATCAGTTCGTATCACTTAGAATTTGTATTTGTGGAAAGAACGCTCAGGTTTATGTAGAGATTCTAGTTATAAGGCCTTTGAACATACATGAGAAAAGAAGAACACAAGTGAAATAATTTAAGATATGCTTAAAATGGCTACATCGTCGGAGACTGACCCAGAGCTGTTGATGTCAGCCTTTCTCCACATATGTATCCCCTGTAACCTCACAAGCATCCGTGGTGGCAGATCTTTAAAAATCACTTCTCTTTTCCCTTGGGACTTTAAGCTACAGATACCTGTTCTGCAAGTTTTGATGTGTCCCCACATAGAACAATGACACCAAGACTTCTGCCAGGTGGACACTCATTATCAAAACATCTGTTTCAGAAATGTTAAAGTGGGGGAAAGAAAGTACTTCTTAGGATTGATGAAGTGTGGCTCCTGTCTGATAGGATTATTAGGAGAATGAAGAGAGGTTGTGCTTATGAGGGGTGTAGACCCGAGCCAGGGTGCAGTAAGTCCTCCTCCTCTTCACCATGGTGGTCATAATCTGTCCTCTGAGAACTAGCACAATTGCCATCGTGTATCAAGTGCTGATGCTTTGGTCCCTGCAGTCTAGGGGGATAGCAGGCGGCGCCCTTTAGGTTTGTGTAACTGCATTCTGATCCTTGCACAGTGCGGAAATCACTAAATGAAGCATTTCTTAGAAGTTACCCCATTGTTAAGTGACCCACACTGAGGATGTGGCTCCCCAGAATCTCCCTGTACCCGGAGCCAGCGTGCAGTGCTGAGGAGCCGCAAGTGTTGGGCAGAGCCTGTCCCATTTCCCGTTCCGTCGCTCTGCCTGCTGTCTGAGCCTTCCCCTTGTCTCTCTGCAGCGCCTTCCGCCTCCTCCCTAGCTCTTCTGCAAATAAATGGCCCTGTCACTCCAGCTCTCTTGTAGGTTTAGAGTGAATGGAAGTGTCTTTTTGAAAAGCTTGTTCTGTCTGACACTCCTGATCAACTCAGGGCAGGGTCCTTTGCGCTCCCCTCTGTTCTGCTCAAAGATCTGCTCACTTGGTTAATGACTTACAGGGCTGCTGCTGGGCCCTGAGCCCCAGCCTAGGCAGGGACAGCTGGGCTGTGCCCTCCCAAGAGAGGGTGGCAGACTTGAAAGAGGACGTGGGTCCTGCCTCTGGTGGCCCCAGGCAGTTGGCTTGGGGTCTGCCTGGAGGAAACCATTTATTCCCTTTTATGATTCTTTAAAAGAGAGGTTCATGGCTTTTATGATGAGCCTTATACATGCATTTAATGACAGTAAAGTATTTGATTATGTGCATTAAGAAGAGGTCTGAGAGCTCTCTAGTGTCCTTAGTTTTAAGTGTATTTTAACTGCCTACAATGAAAGGAACAAGACAAAAAATGAGCTGTGGCACCGTCTTCATAATTTCTGAGCTGTAACTGACACACCTTTGCTAGCACCAGGAATGGCCCAGGCAGGTGAACGCAAGCCAGAGGAGCTGAGGCGCTTCTGTTTTCTCAAGGGCCTGGGTACCGAAGAGAAAGCTTAACCTGCCATCCTTGTAACACTGTCTCTGCAGCCAGCATTCTGGCCAGGAGTGGGCCTGGGCCAGAACTGATACCAGTTGGGAGTGAGCCCCTTTCTAGCACTGTGCTAGGCTCTTTCCACCTCTTACTGTATTCAGTTTCAGCTGGTAGTTGCTATTAGCGCCAATTTCTAGGTGAGGCCTCTGAAGTTTGGCGACATAAGGTGACTTGTTCCAGCTTTGCAAATAGCAGAGCTGTTACCTGAAAACAAATCTTTCTGAGTCTATGTCTTGGCAAAGCCATTGGTGCAAACCTCAGAACGGAGAAGGAGAAGGCATAGGCATTCTACCGAGACGCGTAGCCCTCAGAAGGGAGAAGCTTCTTCCTCCCAGCCTCTGAGCCTCAGCCCCTTGGAGGCGTGTTCACCGTGGAAGCAGAATCAGGACAGAAAAAGCCACTTGAAATGAACTGCGCCCAGACAGGCCGCCATGGTGGCGTGATTGATACTGGAGCATGTAGGTGTAATGAAACTGATGCCGGCTCCTCTGCACCTGTGATTTATTGAGGACAAATTTAAGATGAGAAAGGGCCCCATACCAGGAGCTGCATCTTCCCCTCCAAGGGAGGATGGTCATCCATCACCAGCCATTGCAAGGGCCCATTGCAAGCGGCTCATCAGATGAGCCAATAGTCTCTTTGTTGGGGTTCCTAACAAGTGTTGGATCAGCAAAAGTCTATTTATGCTGGTGGACCTTTCAGGACCAATTTGTAGTGGGTCACTGATTCTGCTGGGGTATTATCTTCTTTACTACTCGGGCCAGTTGGGGAACGCGGCAAAGATTAATGGTTTTGGCTGCTGACTTGCCGCCGCAATCTACTGCTTCTGGACCAAAGATTAAGTTTTTTTGTGTTTTTACCAGAAAGGGCCCACCTTGCATACGCGATGTGCTTTGATTTACTGACTTGCTGATGGAGACAGGAGTCGTGGAAATGTACTTGGTCGTGGAAAGGATTTGGCAGAGAGCTCTTAGGTCTCTGGCAACAGTGGTCTTTACCCTCAGGCCCTGGGCAGGGAACAGGCTGGCTCTTGCTACCATGGTCTGGGTCCTCTGGACCTTGGGGACGCTCCTTGAGCTCACAGAGTATCTAAGCCTCGTCTGGTACCCAGCAAACGGGCTCTGGATTCAGAAGGGGCAGAAAGTGCCCTAAATTTTGCTATTTAAAACTGTATTGCTAAGAAAAAAATTAGTTATGGTCTTTCCTTATTTGCAAAATTGCACATGTTCCTTTAATAAGTTTTGGGAAAAAAATAAAGCAGCAAATAAAACCACGCATAATCCGACTGCACAGTGATATCACTTAATATTTTGGTTTACATTTATTTTATCCAGGAGTTTTGTTATCGACACTTATCTACAAACTGTGCGTTATTTCATGCAATGAAAATCATCCTGGATTTATATGGGTTTTCTTTTTATTATATGGCTTTGTAGTCTGCTTCTCACGATGAACATTATACCATTAAGTATCTCCCCATCTCTTCATCATTTTAATCAGTTATCTCTTTCCTTTCTCAAGAAATTTGTTCTTTGCTGCGATGTCTCTGGTGCCAAAGGTCCATTCTTTTATTCAGCAAACATTTGCCATGTGCCTGCTCTGGGTGGGATCTTGTGCTGGGGTCCCAGAGCTGAATCAGGAACAGTGCTCTGATGGGCGGTTGCTGAGGTCAGCTCACAGGACTTGCTTGTGCCTGCAGGGACCCCCCCATCCCCCGCCCCACTTTCTCACATCTCTCCAAATGGCTCAGAACGCTGAAGATGGTTTGGAGGTAGGGGTCTGTCACTCACAACCCCTCCAAGGTCTCTGTAGGATCATAGTTTCAAAGATGTAAGTGCGAACCTGTTCTGCTGCTGGTTTTAGATCCCTCCAGTTTGGTTTTTGGAAACCAAACCCTCCTGCATGGGCAACAGCAGCCCATTCTTGGAAAACTGGAGGGAAAGCCCTTTGGGTTGGCTCCTAATGGGTCAGACACCTCAGGCTGCAGAAGCTAGCAGGAGGAAGTAAGATGACAAAAAGTCTGGTCTTTACTCAAAATCTAAGGGACCTGAGTCCAAATCTCTTGGCTGGTGACCTTGAGCAAGTTGTCCTTCTGAGCCTCATTTTTCTCATCTGAAACGGGGTTTACATGCTCAGCTCGCAGGCTCTGTGCCTGTTCACCGTGTGGAAAGTCCCCCATGAAGTTCCGTCTCTGCCTGTGCCAGCCCTGGCCTGGGCCCATTCTCCCGATACTGAGCTGACTCAAGTAGATGGATGGGCTCTAATTGTTTCAATAACATGTCTGAGTTTCACAGGGCTTTTCCTCTGGAGCCTTTGTCTCAGGGCCATAAATCACTGGGCAACTGTCCCCATGGTTGGCTGGGACTTCCTTCCCTTGGTGGGGCCGGCTGACAGAGGGGGTGCTGCGTGGGGCACAGGCCTGCTTTTCACCATTAGTTTTTAAATCTCTAATTGGGAGTCTTACTTACTCAGCGATTCCAGTGGTTCCTTTTGTAGTGGCCTCTTCTCGGCCCCAGGGCAGTCTCCCTCCCTTCCTTTCCACTCTGCTTCCAGATTAACATTCTTTAAGCAAGAAGAGCATTTTCACTAGACAACATGTACACAAACTGTCCCACTATTTCTCTTGACAACTCACAGGAACACTTGTCAACTAGTCCAGGTCTTAAGTCTCTGCATGACAGGTTCTATTAACAGGGGAGATGTTTCTCTTGGTTCGAGAGCCGCAGTGAGCAACCCCAGATACTCCCCAGCCTACAGGCCCTCATCTCACCTAAGTCTTCCTGGTTCACTCGTTCTGTTCTCCCATCCTGTACTTAGCATTCTTGAAGATCCCTCCTGTCCCAGAAGGCTCCTTCCTGCCCCAGGACATTTGACCTTGCTGTTCTCTTGGCCCATGTCCTCTCTTGGATTCTTCACATGGTTATCACGTCATCATTCAAGTTTCAGTTTAAATGTTACAGAGCCCTTCCCTGATCATCCTGAACCACAGACAAAGTCATGACACTCCACTTCATTCCTCTGACTTTTCATGGCATATGAGACATATTTGTATGATGGCAGATTTAACAGGTTGAATCCCTTCCCCACTCTTGACTATCAGTCCCACAGAGATGCTTTGTCTCCCCAGTACCTTTCTCAAGTGTCTAGCACGTTGCAGGCTCTCAACAAATAGGATTACTGACCAAAGAAATGACTGACTGACTGACTGACTGACTGAATGACTGACTGACTGACTGAATGAATGAATGAATGAATGGATAGGTCTATGGATGAGCTGGAGAGTGAATGAGTGGGTGAAGGAATGATTAAGTGAATGAGTGAATGAATAAATGAATGAATGAACTGAGAAATGAATGAGTGAATGAAATAATAAGTGAGTGAATAAATGAATTCCAGGGTGTTGAGCAAAAGTTTCTTTTTTCTGTCTCTGATAACTAAGGGGCCTCCCTGTTTGACCTCTTATCCCCGTGGGGTCAAATCTCACTCAAAGCTGTCCCTGAAATCCTCTTGTAACTCTTTCTGCTTGGCGATCTGCCTCTATCCTCTGCCCTTCTTTTTCCTTTTAATATTTTTATCAAAATCTCCAAACATATGCAAAAGCAGAGGGAACGATAATAAATCCTTGTGCACTCCTTACCCCACTCGCTCATTGGACTATTGAAAATAAACCCCAGACATCTCATTTCATGCATAAATATTTTAGGGGGGGTATTACTAATAGATAAGGACTTAAAATTTTTAAAAACACAATTACAATACTATTATGAGCCCTAACGACAACAAAACCCAGTTCCTTTAATATCTAATATTTGTTTGATGTTCAAATATTCCCAGTTGTCTCACAAATACCTTTTGACATTTAGTTCATTCAAATTAGACTACAAATGTGGCACTGAATTGATATGTTTCTTAAGTTTCTTTTCAACTATAACAACACCCGTTTCTCCCCCAGTATTAAAATGATAGTTCTCTCACTCTAGTGCCCTGTGTTTCTTGATGAATCCGGGCCATTCATCGTGCAGTGTTTCACGGCCCACTGATTACCTCCTTGTGGTGTCAGCTAACGTGTTCCTCTGTTCCCAGTGTTTCCTGGAAACCAGCAGGAAGTCCTGATCGGATGACAGTCACATTCGATTGTTGGCGAGAAGACTTCTCGGATGGTGTTGCACATTCCTTGTTGCATAACATCCTGACGTCTAGTCGTCTCTCCTTTAAAGATGTTAAGATTGATCGGTGGCTCATCCTGCCCTTCTTAATGAACTCTCGACTCCATCTCTTTTTCCATTGCAATATGAACTTGTTTTGCAAAACAAGTTAGTTGAGAACATTGATCATATCGAGCAGATGTGGGAGCAGTAAGGTCTGATGGCAAGTGCACTGATTTAGAGCACCAGGCAGGCAGTTTAATTTCTCTGCATTTCAGTGTCCTTGACTATAAGATAGGATAGTAATAAGGCTAATAATAGCCCCTTAGTAGCCCCAAAGTGACTGTGGGAACTAACGTTTGGGGGAAATACTATGATCTTACTGTGTATTATCTCATTTAATCTTCCCTTAATCCTATGAAGTATTTGTGCTATTAACCCCATTACCCATGTGGGAAAGAGGAGGCCCAGACTGGTTCAGTAACTTGCCCAAGGATGCACAGCTAGTAAGTGGCAGAGCTGGGGTTTTAACCCAGGCAGTTAGACCCCAGAGCCCATACTCTTCCACACAATGTTGTGTAACACACCAAGTCAGTGGGAAGTTCCTGGCTTCCCTCCATGCCAGATGCTTGTCAAGTCATTGCAGGGTATGAGGACATGTCAGTTTTCAACCTGGAGAGTGTGTGTGGGGTGTGGGTGTTGAAGTAAGGCAGCCGCCTCTGGAAAAGGGGATTTGCTCTTTGAGTTCTATGAAGTCGTATTTTCTGCCTCTCATTGCCGCGAGATGGGCCAGAACCAGCTTGAGAAAGATACATGCTTGAGAGTGGTTAGGAGTTACAAGATCCCACTTCCATTTGAGTGAGGTTTGACCTTTCCAGGAAAACTCTCCTGGAGCCCAGAGAGGTTAAGTGCTTTGCCTAAGATTATACAGAGAAGTTTTCCATTGAGATAGGATTGGAATGCCAGACTCTCTCAAGCCTTGCACTAATGTGCCTGGATCCCCAGGTCCTCTCATGCCCATTAGAGGGCGCGCTTTCTCTAATCACCCCATGCTGCCTAGTCATGTTCATGCAGGGCAGATTCCTCTGAGAGGGAAAATGGACATACTTGCTAGTGTCACTGCCATCACGCACAGCTTCCTTCCTTGGCCTCTACTGTAGCTGTCTGGTTCTGCTAACTTACACCTGAAGGGGTCTGGGAATTGACCTTTCTACTTCCTTGGCCTCAATATTGAAGCAAAAGCAAACAGAGGCAGGATTTGAATCCAGTTCTTCTGACTCCAAGTTCAGAAGTGCCAGGAGCCAGGCCAGAGCGTTTACTGTGACTCCAGGCCTCTCCTCCAGGTAAGGGAAGTGAGGTCCAGAGAGGGGATCCAGGAACTCATGTAGCCTCACCCACAGCATGGGCCCAGCTGGCCCCCTGTACCCCGGAACTTCCCAGAGGGGTCTTCCCACCTACATGCAGACCTTGGAGGGGCTCTGGTGAGCTCTGAGAGCAGAGAGACTTTCTGAGCCAGTAAGCCAGGCCCCGTCTTCCAGTCTGTGGGTCCTGTTCATCTGATTACAAAGGCCACGATAATAATTGAAGGTGGCTTTGGGTTCCCTGAGCAGGAGCCGGCGCCGATGCCTGGTGGCTCTGTTGGCGCCTTGAGCCCTGGGCTCTCGCTAATGGACTGGGGCTGATCCCAGGACTGATTGGCTGCCGGCCCCAGTGTCCTCCAGGGGAAGGCTGGAAACTGTGGCCTGTAGCCTGGAGACACTGTCCCTTCTGGGAGCACAGGGAGCTTCTGGCTGATCCAAGGCAGGAGTAGCTCTGGGCCCACGGGGGTGAGGGGAGAAGAGCTCTCCCCTCCCCAACCACTGAGAGAGGCTGCAAGATGAACCTTCCAGAATATGAAATTTAAAAAGCAGTCAAAATGCTGGTTGTTCACTTCCTCTCCCCATTGCTTCCCTGCTCTACTCTCCTGAGCTGGTTAGCATGATGCTCCTACCCCTGTCGGAATGCTAGTGAGACCAAGAAGGGTGCTCAGGTGTCCTTAAACACCACATTGGGCTGAGACAAGCCAGCCACCATCACTCCCGAGACAACAGAGAGGAAATGAGCTCTTCTGACCCCTGCTTTCCAGGCCCAGGACACAGCACAGGGACAGAGGCCAGAGCATGCAGGGTATAGCACAAGGAAGGTTGAGTATTAGGGATGGAAGGCTAGAGGAGCAGGCCTCGAGAGCAACACAAAAATCTCGGACTTTAGCTGGTTGGCAATAGGGATCCATTGAAGGCTTCAAAGGGAGGGCAGGAGAGGGACCTGCAGTCTACCCATAGTCGCGGAACTTTCTTAGCATATTAGTCAGGGTCAAAGGCTAATACAAGACTGAAGCATCTGACCTTTTCTTAGGACACCCAATATTTACG
This sequence comes from Scalopus aquaticus, assembly GCA_004024925.1. NCBI lineage: Eukaryota > Metazoa > Chordata > Mammalia > Eulipotyphla > Talpidae > Scalopus > Scalopus aquaticus. The sequence continues at coordinate 49,401 of PVIJ01006357.1, read as the reverse complement.
CACTTGGTTCATCACCCAAATTTTATTCATTTACCCAAAGAGTGTGAAAAAGGCGCTTCAGGAAATTGGTATAAATTCAGAGCAAGTCACCATGGTAACCTGATTAGCAGCTAAATTAAGTTCATGATTAAGAAGAAATAAATAAAAATAACCCTCTTCCTTGACTAGGGTACCCACTGGGCCACTGGCAGATGCTGAGGCCTTGGAAAGCCTGGGCCTGAGATGCTGGGGTTAAGGCAGGAGGCGTGGATTGGCAGTTGAGAAGCAGGAAGCTGTCCCTTAACCCTGCCCGGGAGTTGGTGAGGCCCCTGGCGGCCAAATCGGGGAGTGCAGCCTATGCCTCTGAAGATCAAAGCAAAGGTTTTCCTAAGGGGCCCATCCGTCCCAGGTGTCTTCCTTGTGTCCTGACCCAGTCTTCACTGACCCGAGCGTCTCTTCCCACCCTCCTTCCTTTCTCCCTCATCTCGCAGATGTAAGGCCTGCATCTCGAAGGCTCCCCCCGCATCCCCTATCTCTTCCTGCCCCCTCTCCTCTATCCTTTACAGCTGTTTCCCCAATAAGTCTCTTGTATATCGAACGTCGCTTTGGCATTTGCTTTTCAGAAGACCCAAAATGAGAGGGTCAGAGAGAGAATCTCACAAGTGGGTGGCAGTGGAGGTGGAAATGAGACCTCAGAGCAGGTCACACAGGTGAGGTGTCGGGGCCTTCACAGCCTTCAGTGTGTCCTGCCTCTGTGTGTGTGTGTGTGTGTGTGTGTGTGTGTGTGTACGAGTGCGTGCACCACAGCCCTCTGTGCATGCTTCCATCGTGACATTGACTACAGTGAAGTGAAACAAAGTCAGTTTCTATCCGAAGACAAGATGCTGGGTCTGTTCCCGGCACTGAGCCCTGCAGAAGGCCTCCCCAGAGTCGATGCTCAGCTGGAACACCTGAATGCCCAGGAACCTGTCTATCGTACATTTTCTTTTGAAGCAATTTGGTTTTCATTTTTTGGTATTTCAGATCGCATCTTGTGAGCTTATTTTTGCTTTTTCCATCCTTCGTTTCTGTGACAGAGACATATATGCAGATACATAAGTAAATCTTCATGCCCACGTAGAGGGGAGACAGCAGCCCGCTTCATAGACATCACACCTGCCAGCAGACTCTTGAGCTCGCCCCCGCCCCCATCTCTGCCCAGCCCACACCATGCCCTTTCTAGAAAGGAGCTCAGAGTCTCAAAGCTCAGCTGGACTGGGTGCGTGTTCTCTGGGTCCTCTCCTCCTCTCCCCCCACCTCTAGCACCCAGCTTCTCCCCCATCGCTCCCTCCCTGCTCCGCAAGCTCAGAGAAGCTGCAAACCCAGCCCTTACATCAAAAGAGAACTTGAAAAATACTTGGAGCAAAAACTGCTAACTGTGCATCCTTGCTCCGTGCTGGCTCTGATATTAAATCAGGAAATGGCACTGAACAGCTGCTCCAAACACAGAAACAGGGGTTGTCAACACAGAAACCAAAAGCAATCTCTAATGGGAGAGGTGAAAGGGAGCTGGCACGAGGCCGGGGTTGGGGGCTGAGACCCAGGGCCGGGTTTCCGAGCTCAGCGTGTCCCTGTGGGATCTCCAGCCCTTGAAATGGAGCGTGACTGGCAGTCCTGGCATGGTGAGCACCTGGTCTTCATGGAGACGAGAGAACTAGGCGTGCTGGCTAAATACCCTCAGACTGCCACATTTCGTTTCCACACATATTTACTGAGCACCTACAGTTGGCTTCACAGTGAACCAAAAGGATGCTGCGTGTCCTCCGTGGAGACCATCTAGCCCTTAGCACAGAGGGCTGACTATCTGGCATGGCATACACTTTGGCAGAGCCTGCAGCTTTATCTCTCCCGCTGAGATAGTTCTCCCAATACCTGGGGGGTGCTTCTACTCTGCCTTTACTTGGGCTGGGTCTACTATTAGGTCTTCCTGTCTCTGTTTAACAGATTTCTGTTCCACCTTCAAAGCCCTAGTTAATGGCCACCTCCACTTGGCAGTCTATTGCCAACTCCCCCCACCCCTCCAGGCTTATTTGCTTGGGATCCCCCAGTGCCAGACTTAGCGTCACCATGGTACCGGCTCTCCAGCTGCAGTGGGGAGATTTACAATTCCTTGGAGGGGAAGAAAGAAGTCAGGCCCATCCCAGAGCCCTCCTTTCCCCAGTACTGGTCATAAAATTGACATAAATAGAATTAACATAAAAATGAAAAGCCGTTACTTTCCCATATTTCTAATGGGGGATTAAAACGTCCCATCTTCTTGGAGACTAACTGGATAGTATTACTATTAGAAATATATTCACCTTTCAATCTATCATTTTCAGTTCTTAATGTCTGTTTTGGACAAATACTCATACACATGCAAAACAGAAAATGGCAAGAGCTATTGGTTGAGGTAATGTTTGCCATGGTGAAAGATTGGGAAGAGCTTAAGTGTCCATCAGTGCAAGGCTGAACAGAAAACTACAGAGCCTCCAGTGGCTGGAATGTCGTGGAAGTAGATCTCCGTGTGGTGACACAGAAGCTGCTGAGTAAAAGTAAAAAGCAAACTGCAGCTCTAAACATAGATGTTAAAACTACATTGTTGCATTTTTTACAATAGTCTTCTATATTTTTTATAGTTCATTTTTAAAAGAAGAAAGAGAAGCAAGAGGTTGCCTGTAGCAGCCTGACTGGAATAAGCCTGGCTTGGACACAGCCAAACAGCACCGTCACTTCCATGGGCCCCCCCAAGTAGGTCCTGGGAGACGGTGTCACCCACCTCCCCTGTACCCAGCAGCTTGGGTAGCTGGGCCCTGGTCCTCTGTAGCACACCCAGATAAAGGAGGGGGAGTCAGTGGGACAGGGTCGCTTAGATCGCCCAGCCTCTTCTGAGTGGGTCCTTGGAGTGAGAGGGAAGGAGTAAAGCTCAGTCCAGGAGTGGGTGTTGACTAAGGGGCAGGGAAGGCCCGAGGGTCCCGCACAGCACCCTGCCTCAGCTCTTGCCTAGTGGGTGACCAGTTGGTGTTCATTCTGCCACAGTTCCTCCCGGTGTGGGCATGCACTGGCCTCTTGGGGACACAGAGACAACTCCGACAGGGTCTTTCTCTAGGTGCTCACGGTCAAGTTCCACCTAGTTTCTCATAGTGTGTTTTTGGGATCCATGCATCGTGGTAAGCCAGGGAACTTATTAAAGTGCAAGGCTGGGCACTCCGCTTAGACCTGTAAGGTCAGACTGGCTCAGGAACCTGTGTCACGCTTTCTGTGAACGCACCAGCTGGCCATGGCACTCCCTGGACCTCCCTGGACCATCCCCGTGTTATTTCTTAGGGCCTCTCCCAAACATGAGGTCTACCCTGGTCCAGGGGAGCAGAGGAAGGAGTCCTGGCAGCTGACTCTGCGGGTGCTGAGGACCCTGCTCTGGCCCCTGGCTCTTCTCCCCAGCTCCACTCCCGGGTGCAGCCCCAGACCCGCTGAGGCCTTAGAGACCAGCTCTTCTAACTCACCCTTCAAAACCAAGAGAAGGACCCACCGTAGGCGGGGGTGGGGAGTTGGTGAGGGTGGGATGGGGTGGGGGTGGCATGCGTGGGGGAGTGGAGCTCTCATGGGTGGTGGGAGAACTTTCAGGAGGCAGAGAGCATGGGGCAGAGGGAGAGGGGTGCAATAAGATTGGGGGGCTCGTTGACAGGAACAGATCACTTAGGGCCTGGAGGCCTTGCCAAGGTGGTTACCTTCCTAAGCATCAAAGGAATTTGTACTAAAGATGAGGTATGGGGGGTTAGGTAAAACAGTGAGATTCCTAGACCATGAAAACTGGTTCCACTGTCCTGAGGGGAGAAAAGTCAAGTCAAGGCCTCTGTCATTGTCTAAGCAGAAGATGAAGGCATCATGAGGGTGAAGGCAGTGGGTGGAGAAACAGATTTTGAGGTGGAGGAATGGACAGCTGGGTGAAGGTGACTGCCTCAGCCCAGGGGAGCAATGATGAGGTTTCAGAGTCTCCAAGGCTGGCCCTGGGGTCACGGGGAGGGGATGCAGGGAAGGGCCCGATGCAGCAACTCTCAGTGACCATGAGCACTAGACTCTGTCTCCAGTGTTTAGGAGATGAGCGCATGGATGGACAGAAGGATGGAGCTGAAGGTCAAACTCAGGGCAGAGGCAGCACCAAGGATTAAGGTCAAAATCAGAGGTCAGGCTGAGGTCAAGGGTAAAGGCCAGGATGAGACGATTCTGCACAGACACTCTCCTTTGGCTTGCACCTGCTTAGGTTTCTCTCCCACCCTCCAGGGAGAGTCCCCACAGAGTCAGGGAAGAGGAGAGGATGGAGCCCAGGGCTGCCTGCTTCAGCAGGAAGCCATGTTCATTACCATCCTTGTGACTGGCCCCTTGGCAGACACTTGGCACTTGGTGGAGGGGCAGGGTCACCTGGATGGAATCACTCATTTTGCAGGGAAATGAAATCCTGACCCAGAGAATAGTTGGAGAACTGTGGGGACAACCAGGTCCCCCAGATGCCATCTGTCGAGAGAGACCACATGCTTCAGTGTATTCAGCGCACTGGACACAGGACAGGAGTTATCGCTCATCCTACTGTGTAACTTGGGACATCACTCAAGATGAGGCCAGTTGCATCCATCTCACAGGACAGTTACAAGGACTTCACGGGTTAATAAAACTATTAGGACACTGCTATTGTCTGTACTTACCTGCCTAATGCCCACCCATCTCTGTAAAATAAGCATGACATTAGTTGCTGCCTTCTACAGTGGTGAGAATTGAGAGGGGAAAGAACGCTAAAATATTTTTGAAATCCCCATGCAGATGGGAGTGAATACTGTTACCAAGTATCCCGTCTCTATTGGAAGCAAAGTGCCCACTGGTTGTTTAATGCAGTGCTATCCATAAGGAGCAGCATGTAAGTCACAGATGTAATTATTACTTTCTATTATTCGTATTAAAAGAAGTAAAAAAGAAATAATTTCAATAAAAATCTCCTCCTTCCAAGGGTGTGTGGGGAGGCCCCTGAGCCCCAGCGGAAGGAACAGGGAAAGGGTCCTGCAAAGTAGGGGTGACTCTTAATCTCTGCTGGGACCCACTAATCCTTTGTATGCTTCATGCCCAGGACATAGAGCTCCAAGAATGCCTTTCTGAAAGCACTGGGTTGGAATCCTTTGACCCTTGTGCGGGGCAGGGAACAGTGGAAGTGACAGCTGCCTTAGGAAATAGGGAGAGGAAGAGCAGTGAGACATCTGCCTTTTCTGGACTGCTACAGACCTTGAGAAGCTCAGAGGGAGCGGGAGCCTCAGAATCCCCTCCCCTGGGCCTGGGGAAGGGTGGCAGAGACCTCAGGGCTCCTTGGAGGAGGCAGGAGAGCTGAACATCTGGGTGGCACAAAGGCAAAGGGCAGGCTCCTAGGGGTCTGATGATTCAGCCTCCCCCTCCTCACCCCTGCAGAATCTGCCTCTTGTCCCTTGGCACCCAGAATACTACAACCCTGCAACTCCCAGGGACCTGAGGCTTGGAATTAGGATTCCTCCAGAATCTTGGTGCTGTTTTTTTCTACCCCAAACACACACACACACACACACACACACACACACACACACACACACACACAATCCACACCAAAATACCTCAGCCCTTACGAAAGAAGGGTGAGCAAGCGGTGCACCTTGGGATTGAATTCAGCTTCCGGAGACTGAGCTGGGCTAGAAGTGCTGGGGAGAAGAGGAGAGGGAGCAGGGGGAGGGGGGAGAGTGCACCCCTGGGCCACTCTCCAGTTAGCAGGTTAGCTGAGCAGGGCAGGGGCTCAAATGGTGTGTTGAACTTCTACCCAGCGAGCTGCCGGCAGAGAGCCTCTGTACCCCCTTCAAGAAGAACCTTTTATCCACCACTGCCCCTGTAACTCAGCTCTGTGGTGCCTCTGACAAGACAGGGTCCCCAAGATCACCATTTGTAGCAGAAGAATTCCAAGGTGGCACTTTTGGGAATAGTTGCCTCTGGCCCAACCTGGGGTGGGTCGGGAGAGAGGTTTGCTTTTGGGTGAAAACTTCTAATTGGCACTGTGGGGGGCTAGAGACGTCAGACAGACTTCCGCAGAGGACGCTGGCTTCCCTGCAAAGGAGGTTTGGGAGCCATGCGCTACTCCCGGTTCACCTGGTCCTTTGCTGCTTCTGGAGTCTCCACTTCCCCACCATTCCTTCTCCCTTCTCTGTTGCCCTCCCCCAGCCCTTTAGGAATGGGTCTGGACCTCTGGGTATTGACTCTCGAGCTTCCCAGGTCATCTTGGAGTCCCCAGGTGCAGAGAGGTAGCAGGGGCTTGGCCATCTGGGAGCAGAATGCCATGTGATTTGGGGTGACCCCAAGGCGGGCTACAGGAGCCTTCACTTTTTGGCAACAGTGCGTCCCTTCACTCACCCTGTTTCCAACGCGGGTAGAGGTGGTTTGGGGGTGGGGTGAGGAAAAGAGGAACTGGCCTCGGAAGCAGTAAAGAAACCGTGCTTGGAGAAGGTGAACCTAAAACTGGAGTGGGACACCTCAGTCTGAACCCAGGGGAAGGGAGTGTCCTCAACGGAGGGCGACAGAGGCATAGGGACACAGAGAAGAACCCCCCTCCACCCCAAACAAAGCGTGAGACCTCCAAGCCCCGAGACTGCAGGAGGATACCGCAGCAGAGCGCAAGATTTGGAAGTGCAGAACTGGGACCGCAGGGTTCCCCAGTGCTTCTGTGGGTCCCGCTCCTGGGAGTTGGGTCTTGGTCCTCCACAGGGAAGGTGTGGCAGACCCGAGGGTACAGACTGTCCCTGCTGCCGCCACCTTGATGCCCGCAGGAGGCCACAGCCTGCAGACTCTCCCAGCTTCTAGGTTCCTGCAGCACGGAAGGATGGCGCTGCGCAGGTGCCCGGAGAGCCCAGGGTGGGCTTGTCCTGCCCTGGGCACCTCCAGTTGGAACCTTGCACAGACCTGGGACCCGACTAGTGAGGCAGCCAAACGGCCCCCTACTGCAGGAAAACGCGACATGGACACTTTCAATGCGGGTGCGGGTCCCCAGTGCATTAACTTCAGACAGGGGCGGGGCGACGACCCGGCCCGGGCTCTCCAGAGACGGCCCAATCTTTTCAGCAGAGAACACGCTTTGCGCGGAAGGTTGAAGACCGGCTTTTTCAGCATTACGGTGGCTGAACCGACCCTTTCAGTACAAGTTTTAGTTAAAATATATTTATTTTTAAAAAAATAGGCAGCCCAAGACCACACTCGCCTCAATTTCACAAGTACGCAAGAGCACAGATAGTTTTCAGATTAATGGAGGGCAAATATTTTACTTTCTAACATTAAAAATAATCTGGCTGCGTCCGCATCCGTGTGGCCCGTTTGACCCCTACGCGCGGCGTCGGTCGTGCTGGTCCTGGCCGGGTAGCGGCCGGGACACACTCACCCAGAACACGCTGCTTCTGCCTTTCGCTGTGCGCGCCCAGAGCTGAAGACCAGAAGGCGTCGCGGGAGGCGGGTCGGGTCTCCCGCTGCAGCGAATTTGCGATTTATCCGGTTTCTGCGCCCAGGCCGGGGTCTCGGGAAGAACCTCTTATTTCGAGTCTTTCTGGACCGGAGTAGGGTTCACCTACGTATCGCCGGAGCCGTGTATGGAAGCCTAGCGCCGTGCGCCCTGGGCTCCCCGTCTGCGCTTCTCATTCGACAGCCCCGAGCGCCCTCGCCGTAGCATTTCCTCTTTCCGCCGCCAGCCTGACTGGGCCCTAGAATTTCTCGTGCGGGGAGCTGCCCAAGGGCACCCTGCCCCCTCTCCCTAGCACCCCCAGGGCTGGGGTGCGCACGAGGAGTTTCAAGGGGAGCGATGAGCGTGGAGCTCGCGGCTGAGTCGGAGGACGCCACCCGAGGACCTGTGCGTGGCTGGTGGGGAACCTGTTCTGGGCTCCGGTTCACACCCAGTCTGCCTTGTAGGCTGGCTTTGGGTTGGGTCAGTTATGATGACCCGATGGGTGCAAGGTGCTCTCCTAGCCTTCCGGCAGTGGGCCGAGCGGTTCGGCGCCTTTGCTTACAGTGACCACTTGGGGTCGCACTTTATGCCTGTTTGAACCTCTCCGCGGCGGGCTAAGGCCAGGATCTGCTTAAGCGTTACAAAACGTTCAAACAAAAACAGGGCCGGCTCCCCAGCAGCCGAAAGCCACCCGGAGCACGGTCCTAGGCTGGCCTCAGCCCCAAGCCTTGTGGAGTTCAAGGTTCGGTGCATCTGGCTGGGGAAAGAGATTCAGAGGCGTTTGGCGAATTCTTTCTGTTTTCCCTTCATCTTGTGCATGTGTGGGTGGGGTGAGAGCGGGGAGCGGCGGGGCCGGTGGAGTCCTCTCTCAGGGCTCTGCCACCGCACCCTCCAGGAGGGGAAGGGTCTTTACTTGGCCCAGGGAACGTCCCCACAGACTAAGAGTTGGATTTGAACACAACTCTTGGAGGCCCAACACCACCCCACAACACACAAATTTGCGCAGACCTGCAGAAACATAGGCATGCCCGGCACACACACGGCCCGCAGCTGCGCGGCACTCGGAGCGTCCCCCGCTGGGCGGGGGACGCTTGGGAACAAAGGGCCTTGGAGATGGTGTCCCGGAGCTCATTCTGCGCCTCCTTGGGGATGACACGAGCTGGGGGTGAAGGAGCAAAGGGCAAAGAGAGAGGGGAGCGCAGGCAGGGTTGGAGTCGGTGGCCTGGCCTAAACCGGGGTGGGGGGAGGGGGCGCCGAAGGCGAGCGGGCGGGGGGCCAGGACCTGGAGGGTGAGGGGGGCTGGGCCGGGGCCGGCCGTCCCACTCGGCTCCAGTCCTCTGCCAGGCCTCCGCGGCTCGCGGGCTGCTCTGGCCGCCAGTCAGCTGACTCGGGGGGCGGAGGAGCTGTCAGGCGCGCCCCGCCCTGCGCCGCCGGGCCGCGGGGGCCGAGCAGCCATTGGCCAGCGCGCTGGGCCACCCGGGCCCCCGCGCCCCGGTGACATCAGGAAGGCGATAAAAGGCAGCGGCGGCGCCGGATCCAGCACAGCTGCACCGCCGGGCTGCGAGCGGCTGCGAGCGAGAGAGCCCAAGAGCAAGAGAGCTAGAGAGCGAGCGGCGGGCGCTCGCCCGGCGCCTCCCCTCCACCCAGGCGCGCGCCCCGCTTGCCTCTCCACCCCCTCCCGGCTCGGCCCGGCCCCGGCGCGGCCACAGCCCCGAGCTCTGGGGCGGCGCAGGCAGCCTCTGGACTCTCCGGCGCGCCGCCGCGTCCCCAGACAAAGGCTTGGCCGGCGGCCCCGGCCCGCTGCGCCCTCGGCTCCCCGCCTCCGGGGCTCGCCGCTCTTCGCCCCCGCTCTCGGCTTGGCGTGTCCCGGCCGGCCGCAAAGTTTCTCGGGCGTCAGCGGCGACTGCGCCTCGCGTCAGCGATGGCCGCGGAGCTGAGCATGGGGCCGGAGCTGCCCACCAGCCCGCTGGCCATGGAGTATGTCAACGACTTCGACCTGCTCAAGTTCGACGTAAAGAAAGAGCCGCTGGGACGCGCGGAGCGTCCGGGTCGGCCCTGCACGCGCCTGCAGCCAGCGGGCTCGGTGTCGTCCACACCTCTCAGCACGCCGTGTAGTTCGGTGCCCTCATCTCCCAGCTTCAGCCCGACCGAACAGAAGACCCACCTCGAGGACCTGTACTGGATGGCGAGCAACTACCAGCAGATGAACCCCGAAGCGCTCAACCTGACGCCCGAGGACGCGGTGGAAGCGCTCATCGGCTCGCACCCAGTGCCACAGCCGTTGCAGAGCTTCGACGGCTTCCGTGGCGCGCACCACCACCACCACCATCACCACCCACACCCTCACCATGCGTACCCGGGCGCCGGCGTGGCCCACGAAGAGCTGGGCCCGCACGCGCATCCGCACCATCACCACCATCACCAAGCGTCGCCTCCGCCGTCCAGCGCGGCCAGCCCTGCGCAGCAGCTGCCCACCAGCCACCCGGGGCCTGGGCCGCACGCGGCGGCCGCGGCGACGGCGGCGGGCGGCAGCGGCAGCGTGGAGGACCGCTTCTCCGACGACCAGCTCGTGTCCATGTCCGTGCGCGAGCTGAACCGCCACCTGCGGGGCTTCACCAAGGACGAGGTGATCCGCCTGAAGCAGAAGCGGCGGACCCTGAAGAACCGGGGCTACGCCCAGTCGTGCAGGTATAAACGCGTCCAGCAGAAACACCACCTGGAGAACGAGAAGACGCAGCTCATTCAGCAGGTGGAGCAGCTTAAGCAGGAGGTGTCCCGGCTGGCCCGCGAAAGAGACGCCTACAAGGTCAAGTGCGAGAAACTCGCCAACTCCGGCTTCAGGGAGGCGGGCTCCACCAGCGACAGCCCCTCCTCTCCTGAGTTCTTTCTGTGAGTCGTGGCCGGTCCCGGCCCCCGCCCTTGCCCTAGCCCGGACTCCCTGTCCCGTGTCCCCAGTCCTGGACTGCCCTGGACCCTGTCCCTGCCACGGCCCTAGCCTTGACCTGTTTGACTTGAGGGAGAGGGAGGAACGGCGCGCGGGACGCGGGCGACGGGAGGGCTCGCGGGCAGGCAGGGGACCTTGGCCGAGGTGAGAGAGGCGCGCGCCAGCGCCGCCTCCTAGACTTGAGCAGAGCCAGAGCGAGACAAGGGGGGTGGGAAGTCCCGGAGCAACTTTTCTCCAGGCTGGAGGGCGGCAAGGCATAGTCCCAAGGAGTCGCCAAGGCCGCCGGAGACTCCTGGTGTTGCGAACTTTGCGTGTTAAGCCGGGGCCGCTGCCTCGCCGTCCGGAGCGCGGTGCAGCCCAGGAAGAGAGCAGCGAGGAGAGGAGAGGGACCCTGGCGTCCCGGCGGGCGCGAGGCGAAACTGAGCGAAGGAAGGAAGGTTACAGACGGATCTGTCTGTCCAGGGCCCGGAGAACACTGGCTCTCAGCCCGGAGACTCGAGCCTCAGTTAGGACGTTCTGCGCGCAAATCTCATCAGTTTTATTGCCTGCTCGATTATATAGAAAAAATACGAAAATCTGCATTAAAAATATTAATCCTGCATGCTGGACATGTATGGTAATAATTTCTATTTTGTACCATTTTCTTGTTTAACTTTAGCATGTTGTTGATCATGGATCATAACCCCCGTATTTCTTTGAGTGAGAAGGGATCGCAGTTCGGAAACTCCCGCGGCTGCTGGCCGGGTTTCCACCCCGGCTGTCGGCTTGTAAATACCCGCCCCGCCAAACCGCTTAGAGAACGTGGCAGCAAGCTGAGCGTCTTTGTTTGGGTTTATTATGATGGCAAACACTTATTTTTTGTAAGTGAAGAAAAAGTTCCGGGCATTGCATCAGAGAACAACTTTGTCTAGGGACACCTTTGGAAGTTGCACGTTTTCCACCATACCCCCATTTGGTCCTCTTTCCCCTCCCACTTTAGTTTTAAAATTGGTCCTTGTCGAAAGAGGACCAGGGTCCCAGTTCTGAAGTAACAGGGCGGGGCAGCTGCGGCGTTCTGCCCCCCCTAGTTGGAGCGGGTCCTCTCTCCCAGTCGGTATTATGGCTAAATTGACACTCATATCAAGATAGAATGGAAAACAGATCTGTTTGCTTTTTATTGCAACCAGAATCCTACCAGGGTCCCTTCACAAGCCTCCAGGCAGTCACTATTTGCTGGGGCCACCTTGCTCATCACTCTTCAGCTGAGCGGCTTCGGCCTGACCAGCCCACGCACTTCCCAATGGTGTCCTGAACTTGTGTTAAACCAACCACCATGCCCAGATTGTATCCGAAACCCACACATTGGCAAGTAATTTTGCAACTTTCAAGTGTGTTCTTTAGACCAGCAAGTTAAGTGTGTTTCTTTCCCTGCTTTTAAGATAGCGGGGAGTTATTGGTGGTATCCTCCCCCTTCAGTTGTATAATAGTTATAGGGAAATCTGGGTGTTTTTTCTTTATTATTACCTTCTTTTTCCCCTGCAGGTCAGTAAAAGGATTTAAGTTGCACTGACAAAAATACCAAAATAAAAGCATATTTTTTAGTTCCCCTTTGAAATTGCTGGCGCTGCTGGCCAGATGCATTTTTGAGTTTGTATTAGTTGATAAATTAACAGTAATAACAAGATTGTATGAACCGCATGGTGCTTGCAGTTTTAAATATTGTGGATATTCGTCCTGCATCAGAAACGAGCTTTGGTTTTTACGGATTCAACTGTGTTGAAATCAAATTTGCTGCAACAGAAATTGTTTTTATTTCATGTAAAATAAGGGATCAATTTCAAACCCTGCTTATGATATGAAAATATTAAAACCTAGTCTATTGTAGTTTTATTCAGACTGGTTTCTGTTTTTTGGTTATTAAAATGGTTTCCTATTTTGCTTATTAAAACCATGGAAATGGTGTTTATTTAGAGGAGTCTGCGCCCACCTGACTATGACTCTCTTCTTTTGCCTCTTCAAGAGTAGCTTCAATTTTCTGGCACTTTCATCCCCCTGGCCAATGGAGAAACATACCAAATTCAAGCAAATCTCTTGCTTGAGTGTGTGAGTGTGTGTGTGTACATGAACCTCAAATGTGTCTTCTGCTTCTCACCGCAGGTATGGGGCCAGCCAAGATTGGGTTTGTGAGCGGAGAGAGGGTACACGGGGGGCTTTCGGGCTGGGGTCTCAGGGCTGGCCTGCTCTCTGCCGCTCAGCTCTGCAGTAGTGATGGGCAGAGCCCGGGAGCCTGGGGGCTGCCACCCTGATGGGGAAGTGGACTCAACAGCCCTCTCCTTCTTGCCTTCCCACCTGCAATGCCCTTGGCTTTCTGGAGCTGCCCAGAACTGGGGAGCTTGCTCTGAGTGAAGGCCCAGCTCCGCCACCCCCCACCCCCCAGGGCTTGCAGAAGCCAGTGGAATCCAGCACCAGACTCCGCAGACTGGAAAGTGTAGACTTGTTTCCTGGGGGTGGTATGCCCAGGTTGTGCCTGCCACTCAGGCCTGGAGCCCTCCGTCCCAAGGAAAGACTGCACAATAGACCAGGGTTTCAGTGGCTCCCCAAATCAGGGGTGAGAGGGGGTTGGGGGCTTTAGTCTGTTGCAGCGGCTCCAACTCCAGCCTGGAGGTACTCACCTGGGACACCTTCCGGAATCTTTTCTTTTCACCTAGGTCTCCCAAGCCTCTCTGGGCTTCCTTGAAATGCCTTGTCTCACTTAGGGCTGGACTCAGACCCCTTTAAGTCAGAGTTGGGACACCTCCACTCCTAAACCTAAGAAGAGTTCTGCACCTTTGGCGAGGGCTGGTTCCAAGGGGCTTCCAGTTTCCTCAGACCTAATACCTGCAGTCAGTGAGACTCAGTCTTCTATTCCTGGGGTCCTCTGACCAGGGGTTCCTAACATGGAATTTCATAGAGAAGTGCAGGAGACCTAAGCAGCGGAACCCTAGCCAGAAACTAGAGCTGGGGAAAGCCTGGGAGAAGGAAGAGAAGGAAACTAGCATGGAATTGATTTTGGCTTTGGATTCTGGAGCCCCGGGGGGGGGGTGCCTGGCAAATATGATGGGGGGGAGTGTCCAAAAAATAAGAATGCAAATAATATTAGCAGCCATTTATATTTAATAACATTCTGGTGTCGTTTAGTAGGAGAGGTTGGAGATTTTCCAGTTAATGTCAAAGGCCCAGTTTCTTTCACCAGCCTAAAGGGGTTTATGGCGGGGAAGGCTCGGACTGTGATCTGGGGGGCAGTGGCTGAGAGCGTGGCTGTGGGATAACAGTCTGTGTGCGCGTGGGTGGGGGAGCAAGGGGTACGGTTAGGTGGGCAATTGCCTGTGCAAGCACACATGATGGAACTTGACAAAAGTATGCCCTCGGAGACAGCTGTGTCCCCTGGGGGAGGAAGAGGGCTTGGATCAGGTGGCGCTCTGGAAGGAAGCCTGCTGTGGGACTTCAGAGACAGGGTGTCCCTGTGGCTGAGGCTCGGCTCCCTCTGAAACCATCCCAGGCAGACTGACATCCTCCACCTCTAGTCACCTGGACTCTGCAAGAAAACCTTCCTCTTTAGGAAGGGTCGCAGACTTGAAAGCCCTGGTTTTCATTCCCCAGACCACAGAGACAAAACCTGCCAAGCTGACCCAGAATGGCACGGAGGCTCTGGCCGGTTCAGTGCGACTGGTCCTTCTCTGCGTTGTGACAATCCACGACACAGCTCGAGAGACACACGGACACACAGATACCCAAGCACTCACCCCCTGCACCCACACTTTCGTGTCCCTTGCAGACATGGTCAGTCTCCGCATCCATCCACTTTTGAGCCCTAACCGGCGCGCAGGCGAGAGCGGGCAAAGTCGGCAGCGCACGGGAAGGAGGCCGGACCTCAGGAGCCTCCCGGGCGGGCTCCAACAGCAGGCAAGCCCCGGCCACGTCTCCGCCCGCTGCCTGCCGCCCGGACCCGCCGGGACGCCACAGACTCGGCGCCCACAAGCTCAGTAGAAGAACGGGGCCCGAAGCCTCTCCGACTGGCTGCGCTTCGCACCTTCCTTTCTCTTCCCAGGCTTCCAGCGGCTCGCCGGCTCCTCGAGATCTTCCACGAACCCGGGGCAGGAGGAACCCTCCCTATGCCCGCATCTTCCTCCTCTGCACTGGTCCCGCGTAGACAGGTTGGCGCCTGCGCTTGAGCACAGGCACCGAGACAGACACCTGGGTGCACCCAGGAGACACAGGGCCCCCACGGTGACCTGCGCCAAGTCGCGCCCCTGCTGGCGCAGCCGGTCCCAAGCAAAGCCCGCTTTGGCCACTTTTACCTGGGGATGCTGGAGGCTGTGCTGGCTGGTTGTGTTGCTGCCATCTCCCGCGAGGCTTCTGGGTGCTCTGAAGCCTCCCCGGTGCCCAAGGGTGGAGGCATCAGCCCCCCTCTTGTCCCTTCTCATCCTTTCTGTGCCATTTGCCTTTCTCTTCATCCTTCCTTCATAAATTCTTTCGTTTCAGAAAACTTTCTCCTTCCTCTCCCCCCTTTCCTTTTCTTTTTATCTCTGCCATTATCCTCATGCGCAGCTTGGCAGGGAAGGCAATGGGGCAATGGAAGAGGATTTTGAGGCGTCTGTTAATTGTGTGGGGAGACCTGAAGAGATGGAGATGAGGGTCTGGCCTTGGGAGCCGTGCACAGCCCTGGGAGGGTGCTGGGGCCCCTGCTCTGGGCTTTTGCTTGCAGAGCTGCCGAGATCAGCCTTTTCCCTCAGTCTTTCGACCAGCGGCAGGGCTGGCTGGTATTTGCGGGGGGAGGAGGGGAGCAAGGTCCCTGCTGGCAGGCGTGCGGGCAGATTTCCTTCCTCGGTGAAAGGATCTCGGGGAAACTCGCTGAGATTCCACTTTCAGTCACAGCCAGAATTCCTTAAGTCCAGGGTGTCTGGGCTTTCTGGGGCTGGACCACTCTCTTCGCTGTCCGAGGGGCCCAACTCCCACCATCAGGGCAGGTTCCCTGGGTAGGTTCCAGGGCAGGTTCCTGGGTGCAGCTTGCAGTGGGAACTGCCGGTCCCACCCAGACGCAACGGAAGGGCACCTGGTTTATTCTGTGACCTAGAGCTACAGCTCCTGCAACTTCAGGCAAGCCCCCTGCTCCTCACCCACCCACCCCTACTCCTCAAGTTCTTTCTCTTTAGGCCTAGGGAAACAGCTGGATTTAGAGATCTTAGTTGCTCCTTTGCGGGCTTTCAGATGCAAAACCCGCATTCAGGGACCTTCTGTTTTCAGAAAGGAAAACCCAGAACCGGCTTCTTGCGCAACCCTCCCCTCTGCAGCATTCAGTCTGAAGGCCTGAAGGCCTGGCCTCTCATCTCAGAGATAGGGAGGATTAGCAGTAGGCTCTGCCCCACATCCCCTCACCACAGTAAAAGTCCTCCAATGGCAATTTCTGTAGACAGGGTCTTTTCTCGTGCAGCCCTCCTAAGAGAAGTCACTCTGTTTAAGAGCCGCTCTGGTGCTTGTGCCTAGCACAGTGCTCTCAGGAGCCATGTCAGCTTGCAGAGAAGGGAGAGTCCTGTGTCCAGGACATCGGAAACAGTCACCTTGTGGCTTCCTAGGCTGGAGAATTAGCTTCCTGTTGGAGAAGGCTCATCCTTTTTACAGTTCCTGCTCCGGGCAGCAGGTGTCCAGACCCTGGGGAGCACATATTCTCCATGCCCTGCAAGCCTGTGGGTGCCTCCATGCTCTCCTCAGCAGCCCTGTCCTCAGCACCCTGTAACTGCCTCCTTGCTCTGCCCACCTGCTCTCTGTTCTATACGTATTTTCCTTGCCTTATGTGGCTTCTTAATACCTTTGCCATTGTTCTACACATATTATCTCAAAAGATGCATTTAGATAAGAGAATTGGCACTAACTATTCTCACTTGGAAGAAATTAAATATATGAGATCAGTTGCTGCTCCAATAGGGAAAACCAGCTAAATTAATAATAAGGATTTGTTCTGAAGCAAAACTCAGCTTTAGCTGCTTCTTTGCATTCTTCGCATGCAAAGTTGCTTTCATGTGAAAGAGTACCCGTTCATCACACAGTTCTTTCTATTAGTACTAAAAAGGGGTGATGTCCTGGGGCTGGGGGCAGTTGGAGGAGGCCTGATACTTTCTGGAAGAAGCCAGTTTCAGTATGAGAATAGACCTGAAGCACACAAATGCAGTGTTTATGTAGTGTTTTCTATTTGGGGAATCCTGTGCGTTTTACCAGGGCTTGCACGCCTGCTGGGAAAGGGGCAGGGGTGGGGTGGGGGAGGCAAAGAGCTGGGTCAGGCAGGCACTGAGCCTGGCTTGTGACTCCGTGGGCATCAGGAACTGAGGCTGCCCTGGGCTCACTATCACGTTCCCGTGAGTCTACTGAGCTGACGCATCCACTGCCTTGGCCCTGCCGGGGTTGCCTCCATCCAGCTGTCCTGCGGGTCAGCTGTGGGCTTTCTGAGGCTGGACGATCCCCCTTCACTGTCGGAGGGGACCACCTCCCACCATCCGTGCGGCCCGGAGGCTCGTGGGAGCAGGCTCATCGTGGGAGCGGCCAGGTCCCACCTGGACACGCCTGGAAGGGCGCTGGGCTTATTCTGGCCTGGCCTGGCCTGAGCGAGGACTCAGCTGGGCCTGTCTTGAGAGGGTGGGAAGGGCTGCACTTCCCAATGAGGAGCTCCGTGTCTGCCCTCCTTTGTGTCCTGGGAGCCCGAGCTGGTGCACACCTCTCTTTCCACTGACAGGGGCAAGCAGCAAGCAGGCCTCAGAGCATTAGATGTGTGGCGGAGGGGCCAGGTTAGTCCCGTTGTGATATTTCACTGAACTTTCTGACAGGTGGGCTACTGCTGTCTAATCTATACAGGTCAGGGATGGATCAATAGCCCAGAGTGGTTACCTCTTGCCCAGTGACACTCAGTGGAAGATCTAGAACTTGGATAGCCACCTATAGGAGGCCCAACTTTGTCATTTGCCACCAAACTCCACGAGTCCATGATCCTTTATCTGAAACACTTGCAAGTGTTGGGCAAAAGGGAGTAGAGGAGGGGAACACGTGGGGGGAACAGGAGGGTTGGGAAATAGCCTTTTGGGGGACAGCTTTCTAATTCTCCTTCAGAGGCAGTCTCTCTCTTGGGGGCGCGCTTAGTGCTCCTCAGCCACCTGGCTTCCTGCCCAGGCACAGAGATGGGACGTGGGGGACAAACACGACAAAGTGTCACAGGGAAACTGCTGCTCAATCTCTCATTTTCGGCTCTCACAAAGGAGCTGCTGGGGTCCAGAGTGTGTGCGTGCACATGCATGCACATGTGTGTGCACGTGCGTGTGCATGTGTGTGCACATGCCTGTTCATCAACAGTCCTCTCACCTCTCATCCATTCTCAGCTGAACGTTGCAACACGTGTATCATGACCAGGGTGAGTGTTTAGAAAGAGGCAGCCTCTAGGTGAGGCAGTTTTGATGGAATCATCTGTAGCTTCACTGAAGCTATTTCTGGTGTGATATCAAAGCTTGGACCTTCACAGAGATGTGCCGACACTCTTCGGGCAGGCACATGCATAAGCATGTGTGTGTCACACACGTTCATACAGAGCCGGGTGTGCATGTGCGTGCATGTTCAAAGGCAGAATCCTCATGCACGTCTACAGTGCTAAATATGCACTCTTAGACAAGTGCATTGCACATGCACTCACGTGTATCCATGCCCAGGTGTGTCGTGTCCAAATGCTCATACATTTTTACCCCTTGTGCATAATAAGACTGTACAATTTCGCACTTAACTATATGGATGGAGACTTACATGGAAACACAATTTATTATTTAGGTAGATACATTGTCACAAAAGGCATATGGGTCTGTGCACATCCCCACATGCACACACACACACACACAATGGCCTTCACATTCATTCATACATAAGCACCATGTAACAAGTGAAAGGTGGCACTGGTGGGGTTAATGGAGGCCCACACTCCCATAAATATTTATATGAAACACTCAAGCTCTCAAAATGGGAGAAGAAAACTCTCCCCACCAGCCCCATAAATCATGCAGCTGCTCGGCGTTACCCGTCAGATCCAAGACGGTGCCACGCAGGACTTGCTCTGAGAGGGCGACCACATATGTGCTGGAGCACATGGCCCTCTCGCGCCTAGCCAGGCATCGGAGAAAGGATGCCAAAGCCGGTCCCCACTCTAGGATTCTTCTGGAGCAGCAGAAGGAAGCATTTGAATGCCTCTGCTGCTGCGCCCGTGCAGAGTGGGAGAGGGAGCCAAACCTTTTTGTGAATATCTGAGACTTGGCTTCTCCAGTGAAGACAGTAATGATCCTGGAGGAGTAGTACTTGGAGCCTTGGCAAGGAGGAGGGTGCAAAAGAGGGGTGGGGGCCATGGCTGACCCAGGTTTGCTGCACAGGGGCTCTAGCTTCTGGGGCTGCTCTCACCCACCCAAGTTTGGGTCCCAGGAGCCTATGGAATTGCAGTTCTCCATAGTTGCTCTAAGCCTGTGCTTGGTGAATACTCTGCTTTCAGTTCTGCCCCCCAAGCTCATTCATTCAATCGTTGAATAAATATTTATTGTATGTCTTCCATCTGCTGGGCACTGTGCTAAGTGCTGACAATGCAATGAGCAAAACAGAAACAATCACAGCAAACAAATCCTCATGGAGTTTGCAATCTAATATGAAGGGGAAAGAGGGAGAGAGAGGGAGGGGGGAAAGGAAAAGAGGAGCAGGGGGAGAGAAAGAGAGACAGAAACAGAGAGAGAGGAGCTAGATGTTTTATTAATCAGTATACTGTTCCAGGAAGAAATAACGGCTGTGGAGGAAATCAACCTGACCCTCTAAGATGTATATAATAATAATGGTGATATAGACTTAGAAAAGTGGTCAGGGAGGGCTTCCTGAAGGAAGTGATGTCTGCGGTCTGGGTAGGAGTTGTCCAAGTCAAATGGGTAGGGGAAGAAACTTCTAGGTCTAAATTTCTTTTAGATGTAATTAATTTTAAAATAAGTTATTCCCATCTTCTGGTTCCTCTCTGATTTTCTCTTCCTCTACTTTCTCTCCTTGCTCTGTTCCTGCCACAGTGGCTGCTTTACTGTTTCTGAAACATGCTGCCTCCTGTACTTGCTTAGAGCCTGTGCTTGAGCTGCCCCTTGTCTGTACCACTCTGCTGGCAGATAAACAGCCTCAGCTCCTGCAAATTCTGCCCGAAGTTCACTGCCTTGGTGAGGCTTAGCCTGAATACCATATTCTATCTGGCAGCCTACCCCCTGCCTTCTCTTGCTGGGTGCTCCTGACCTGCCTTATTCTGCTCCACCCTTTCTTTTCTACTTTTGTTCCCCTCCCCCGTCCCCCAGCACTAATCACCTTGGAACACTGGGGCATTTATCCATTTTTTGCTTATTTTCTACTCTTCGTGCTGGTGCTTAGGTCTCTGGGGTCAAGGTCTGGTGACTGTTTTGTTCCCTGATGTTCCTGTACTACAAATGGGGCCTGGCACTTAGTAGGACCTCAATAACCCAGTCATTGCTTGATTGCTTAGATGAATGTGTCTTGATTAAAAGGTAGACTTTCATAAATGTTATTTCATTTCATCTTTTTCACATCGACATCTATATTCTTTCTTTCTTTCTATCTATATCTATCTATCTACCATCTATCTATCTTTCTTATCTGTCTGCCTGTCTGAATGTATCTATTAATCTAGCCAGTTTTTAAGTACTCCCTATAATCTACACTACTAAAATTTTTAAAAGGTCATTTCCATGTCACTTTGCACATTCCTTTATGTACCTCAGTGGTGTACTTTGCCACACATATTTTTTCTTTAAAATCTTTATTTAAAAATAAAATCTGATAGATTTTTCTCTGCCCCTCCCCCTAATTTCTACCCTAAAAAGTTCAACAATCAAGAGACAATTTTATTGTGTAAAGTAAGTCCAAAAATAATCTCAACACAGACAAGGGCTTACTATCATCTATGTTCCCACATAAATGCAATAGAATTATAAAAATAAATCTCTACTTTAACCTCAAGGGAAGGAAGATGTTAAGAAAGCTATAAAAGCAGAAATCGTAAGAAAATATTGATGAATTTGATTGCCACACATTGTGATGTCTGTAGAATGGCTGACATCCGGTCAGAGAGGCTGGTGGGGGGGAGCTGCCATGGGAGGGGGAGGGGCCAGAGCAGAGCTCCTCTCATTGTTTCTCCTATTTTCTTGGTTGGTCTTTGAATAGAATAAAGCAGGGGTACAGGGAGGGTTAGGGAAGTGTCTCAGGACTTCAGGGCAGGGGACCCACCTGCTTCCGCCCCCTGGTCCCCATTTTATCCTTCCCCCTGCTCTAATCTTACAGGGGAAACAAAACAAAACAAAACAAAACTCCTCCCTGTTGCTCTCTGAGTGAGAAGAACGCTTCCTAAATACTTTGTCCCCTTGACAAGTTATTTTTAAAAAGAAATAATGTCTCTATATACAACGTTCCTGATGATTTAAAAAAAGAAAACACTCCACAAATCAACTGCTCTCTTGTTTGAAGCAATTGCTCGGTTTGGAGAGCAGGCTGCTTGGTAAACAGGCTTTGTAAACATCCAGAAGAGATTGTATTCAGTGTCCTCAAGTCAAAATCAGCCTTCCCCAAACTCCTGTTTTCTGTTTCACTGACGCAGGAAGAGCCGAAAGCGGAAGGCAGATTAAGGGAGGCTGACAGTGCTCTCCTTCCGGGAGGTCATTTCTTCCCCGAAACCCCAGGCTGGGGAGTCATAGCACATCCAGGAGTGTCTTCCCACCTGTGCCTCCCCACTGCCTACCCCCGGCCTTCCTCATGTGACTTTTGGCTCTTTACCTACCATTGGAAGGCATGAGGCCTCAGGTCCATTTCACAGGTAGGAAAACTGAGTCAAGGGACTCTTGTCTCCAAGCAGAGCTGGGAGAGAATGTGTCTCCAGCTGCCTGCTAAGCCCAGTGTGCCAAGTGAACTCCTTTAAGTCCTCCTCATTCCAAGAAATCAGGTGATTTCTTGGGGACCAATCTACTTTCCTATTCCTCCTCAGACGCCTTTTCCACCACCACACCTTGCTTTGGAATGTCCCTGCTTCAATTCCCAGAGCTTTATCAACTTGCTCCAGGCCTCACCCTACTCCTCTCAGGCTCCAGGGTCCTCTTCAGAACTTACCTCTGACCACATCACTGTCTTGTTTGCAACATCAAATTGCCCCTGAGGAGATCAGTGCTCCAAATTTCAGTTCCGCCTAAGCTTAGCTTTGGTAGCCCAAGACGATAAGCCCAGACTCTGAGGCAATTTCCAGAAGGTAGGAGGGCAGAAAAATAAGTGCAGGGGCACCTGGGAAGTATCTGTCCTGGCCTTCAGGGGGTTCCCCATTTTAGCTGCCCATCAGCCTGTCCAGCTTTTGTCTTCTACAAGGTCCACAGAGATGCATCTTTCTCTGGATTTTAAACTTTTATGTAGTAGGAAAGTTGCATATAATTTGGATTATAGACATCATGCATTTAAACACCTCTTTCTTTTGCTTCAGGTCTCTAAAAAGGATGGGTCTGTTGTGTCCTCTGGGGGGTCCACCTTCCTCTCTGCTTGCATGAAGGAAGAGACTGCTCCAGAAGACCAAGAAAGGCCCCAAAGTCCTGCTCTCAAAAAGTAGAAGCATTACGCTTAAGTTCAGGAAATTGTTGATAAGTAACAGATATTCATTCTGCTGATGGAAGACCTGTGAGCCAGAGGTTGGTCCTGGGGATTCTTGAGGGCATATTATCCAAGACTTGGTTTGCGGGTAGCAAAGGACCCAGAATGGGGTCACTAAGATTTACCATGTGAGACTCACCAGCTTTCATCTTTGGTAACAGAGTAGGGACTGTGGCTTTGAAGATCCTTATTTGATAATTCCTGACGTGTCTGGCACTGTTAAGTGTTTCACAGTTACGAACTCAAGTAACCCTCACCATACCCGACGAGGCAGTAGAATGCTAATATCCCAATTTTCTGCAGTAGGAAATGGAATCAGAGAAGTTAAGTAACCTGACCAAGGATGCACAGCTAGTAAGTGGCAGTGCTGGGATTCAAACCCAGGCAGTCTAAATCTGGAGTTTCTATTTTCAACTCTATACTCTTCTGAAGCTGGGGCTGGATGATAGGTGCTGTAGATTTTGTAACTGACTTAAAAAAGCTTCAAGGATCTTATTCAGTGGAGACTTGATTCAGAGCAGAGTGTTCCCCAACCCTCCACTTCCCGCATTGCAAAAGCCCCCCTTCCCCACCCTCTTCTTGCACTCTCTTGACCGGGCCTTTAAATTAATTCTTTTGAGATTGATGAGTCTTGCTAAGAAATCAGCCATGGCTCCCCGTCACCTCCGGCATATCCCCAATTCTTTGACACGGCCTTCAGGGCCTGCGCCATCAGCCCTGGCCTCTCCGTTTCGTCTTCTCTCTGCACCCCGGGCTCTAGCCAGGCTGACCCTGAACCGGCCTTGTGTTCTGCAGCCTCCACAACCTGCTGATCTGAGCTGTTTCCTCACGAAGTTCTCTGCTACTCACTGTCCTCCCTCTGTAGGTGATTCCTTCTGTGCGCCCTCCTAGGCCACACTTTCCTTTCCTGGAAATCCTCACTGGAGCTGGCGTGGGGGTCTAGAGGGACTCAGGCTGTGGGGCTGGCAGACCTGGGTTTAAACCCAGCTCCTCCTTTTGCTGCACCCTCCTGAGCCTTGGCTGCCTCATGGTAAACAGCGAGCACTGTGCCCACTTCTGGCTTCAGGAAGGCTCTGCGCCCATGCAGCCCATCAGCGATGCCGGGAGGGTGCTGGGGTGAGGCACGCCCCAGTGGGGTCTCCCCAGGCAGTTGTGCCTTCTGTAGGATTGCTGGGTCAGAGTTTCTGGTCTCTTGCAGTATCTGGGCTGGAGCTCAGGAAATGCTCCTAAAAGCCACCTGGAAGGATGAGCCTTTGATGCAAGCCCAGATTCCCGCATAGCAGCTGGGAGGCTGCAGAGCAGGTCTGACGGGTCCAGCCTCTGCCCAGGATCTGTGGTTGACTCCACTGACATTGATTGGCGGGGTAGGGCTGGAAGCTGGTGTACAAACTCCAGCAGGAGCGCCTGGGAAGTGGGATTTGCAGTTGTGAATGTACTGCGGGGAGGAAGCCTGTGTTTCAGCCCTGAGTGCGAAGATTCTCACCCCCACAGGCTCTTTCCAGATGCTGGGAACCCAGGGCGCCTTGACTGGCAGGGCTTGCCAGCGCTTTCTGGCACGGTTGCAATGCAAACTTGCCTCCCACCTTGGGAACCACTTTTTGGAGAGAGCAGTGAGCTCTTACATGAGGCCGCGGGTCTCTAACTTGGAGACAACACAGCTGTTTTTTGGTGGCTGTGTTTCCACGAGTGTGTGTGGGTGAGTATGTCTTGATGTGCAAGTGTGTGTGCACACATGGGCTCTTGGGAAAGTGTGTGTACACAGTCACAGCAAAGCAATGTGCCTCAGTGGGTTAGATGTGCGGCCCTGGGGCCTCCCTGGTGGCGCAAGGGGATAAGTCTATGAAGCCATCAGCAGCCACTGCAGCAGGCGTTCCATCCCCGGCCAGGGGGCTTCCCACATGGCACAGCAGACCTCTCCTGCCTCTCCCGCTGCTCCCCTCAGCAGTGTATTTCAGTCAGTCTTCCCTTTCTGCTCTCTACTCTTGTCTCTGGTGAATTCTCTCACCACCCCCACACCTCTGGCCTACACCCCAGCTCTTGTATGGGTAAATAAATAAATCTTAAAAAAAAAAAGATGTGGGGCCCTGACTCAGGCTGCCTGGGTTTGAGGGTCCCCTCTGCACTTCCAGGTCCTGTGATATGGGACTGATTTCTTGCCCCCATCTGTTGAACGGAACTACAGCGCGGAGGAGTTGAGGCTACTGTGAGAATGAAGCTGGAGAATGGGTGAGAAGGGCCCGATGGGTCCTGAGGCACAGTCGTACTCAGTAATGCTAGTTATTTTCATTGCATAACAAATCAAACTCAGGTAACATTGCAGGACTGTAGACCCTGAAGCCCCAGTGCCCTTTACAACACACTCTAGCTATGTCGTTTTGGATCTGTACAGGGTGGGGCGTTGACACTCAGGCCTGCCTCTTGGGGTCCTGGTAGCCGGGTGTGCTCTGCATGTCCGCTGTTACTGCTGCCATCACCACCTCCACCACCATCACCATCACCTTCATCTTCTCCAGTGTGACTGTTACCTGGTCAGCCCCCTTGGTGCCCTCTTACTCCTCCTGAGAAAAATCTGTTGTCAAGGAAACTCTACGGCTTGTGGTCCAAGCTCAGGCCGCAGAGAAGGGCCCTGTGACCTCAGGTAGCGTCCAGGACTTCCTGGGCCGCAGGCTCAATCCTTTCTGCTGCCTCCTGCCTGGGCCCCTCTGTTCACTATGCAAAACCAGAACAGCCTGTCCCTCCCAAGATGCTCTGGGAGGTGGGTGAGAAACTGCCCTTTGCCTATTGTGGCCTCCTGACTCCTCCCCAGGCTCAGGAGGGATGCAAGAGTCTGCTGGCCCACGCTACGTGTTAGTTAAAAATAGGAGACAGAAAATAAAATCAGGGTAAGAGCAAGACTGAATCAGAAGTGACATTATGGTTCACACAGGACATAAAGTCCCTGTTGAGATGGGCCATAGAGGTGTGACTCTGGGCTACCTGGTGGCCAATAGAAAAAGGTCAATTTTAAGACCCTCTGTGCTTGTTATGGAAATGCCCACCCACAGTTCAGGAGAAACAGTCATTGCTGGGTCTGGGGCTGGAGAGAGATTTCCCTGGTAAATCATCAAGCACTGGGTCAGACTTTTCTGGCGAGATAGGGTGAGTTCAGGGCAGTATAGTCATAGACACCTGGACAGAGTTTTGGTCAGGGAGGAGGGGAGTGGAGGCAGAGGTGACTCTGGGGGCAGGAGACTGGATTCTGTCCCAAATCCAAGGTGGACATATCAGGCACTCCCTCCCTCTGAACAGTCTCCCTTTAATTCCGCTTTTCACTGCTCTCTTGCCCTCTCCTGGCATGGGTCAGCTCCTCCCAGCTGCCCCTGGGACCAGGCAGCAGCCAGGTGAGTTCTGGCAAGGTGCAGCTAGGGTCAGCAGCTCCCTCTGGGCCTGGCCTGCCGCTGAACAGGGTTCAGAGCCAGGCTTCCCCTGCCTGCCCGCCCCCAGGCTGCCCCGTGGCTGGCCCTGGGCAGCTGAGAACTCTGCCCCACGGCCCGGCCCGGCCCAGCCCTTAGCACCCTGTACATCTTCTTCCCCACACAAGTCCCAGGAACAGATAAATAACTGTCTATGTAATCATTTGTTTTAATAGTCAGCTCCTAGCTAGGACACGTGCGTCATAAGGCACAGCAATTTTGTCCCCCACTGGCAAGTTGGTCCTTGGTGCCTGCTTGGTGCGTGCTAACTAGTGGGAGCTCGAAATGTATTGGCTGAACGAGTGAGTGGATTGCATGAAACCTTGGGATGGTCGGTGTTGCAGGCCCAGGTCCCTTTTGTAGTTAAGGAAACTGAGTTTTCATCTCATCTTTCTGCCTCTTTACCAGGCCAGTTTTGCTTATCCTTTGTGCCCAAATATTCTTCCCTTAGGAAGTCCACTAGGGCTGGCTTCAGACCCTTCCAACGACCCCCCCTTTGCTGCCCCCCAGGGTGTGAATCCCCCAAGGCCCCCAGGGTGTGCTCCCTTCCCCATACATTCCTACTGGGAAGTTTTTATTTGGTTTCGTGGCCTTATCCTCAGCAGTTACATAATTTTCAGGACCCAGTACAATATGAAGTTAAATGACTTCTTGTATAAAAGCATTAACAGGTTGAAGATGGCAATTGCAGGGCATGAAGCAAGCATTGCATCTTTTCCTTGTGGGGTCCTGGGCGCATACACAGGTCCCAGGCCTGTGAAGTCAGTTCTGACTCTGACAGCCTGGGTGTTGAAGGTCTGGCTTTCTGCTGCCTCCTCCTGCCTGAGCCTCACCAGGATCTCACTGAAACATCAAAAGCAAGCAGGCAAGCAAACATTTGGGTCATCAGCAAAATGAGATCTTGCTTCTCCCATCTGCAGAATGAGAAGCTCTTGCTTCCCTCTCAGCAGGCAGCTGGGCCCCCTGAGCCTGGGGCCACGGGATCATGTGGCCCATGTGCTGGAACTCTCTAGGGACAGGCGGTCAGGCCAGAGGCCAGAGGCCAGCCCAGTGTGGCGCACAGTTGTGGTCTGATAAGGTCAGTGGACTCTGTCCTCTGCAGGCGGCCAGCCCGCTCTGATGACGTGCCGCAGCTGGCCGGAGCCCAGGGCCGGGCAGAGGCTGCCATCTCTTCTCTGTCGAAACCCTGTTTCCCTAGCTCCTTCCTCACCCTGCACTGGGCGCTTTGGGCACATCATCTTTTATCCACATGGGCAGATGGAAAAATCAAGTGGTTTTCCGAGGCTACTCTTTTGGGAAGAGCCATTTTTTTATCTACATGGTCCTTTCTCAAGGGACAGTGATGGAGGCCAGGTCTGTCCTCTAGACCAGTGTCCACTGAGACCAAACACACCGTCCCCAGGAGGGTTTGTTAGAGAACCCCACACGTGTGCGCGGGTGTGCGCCTGAGTGAGCACAGGCGTGCTGTGCATGTGGGCTTGGTGCACATGTGTGCATGCATGTCTGCACGTGTACAAGTATGTGCACAGTGTCGCCGTGCGTGTGTGCAGGTGTGCTCGGGTGTGCAGGTGTGTGATGTGTGCACGTGTGCTTGATCACCCAGAAGGCCTCCCACAGCATCCGTGTCTTTTTTTTTTTATTTAAAGATTTATTTATTTGTGCATATAAGGACTGGGGTGTAGGCCAGAGGTGTGGGGGGGGGGGTGAGAGGATTCACCAGAGACAGAGTGAGGAGCAGCACAGGGAGATCGATTGAAATACACTGCTGAGGGGAGCAGCGGGCGAGACAGGAGAGGTCTGCTGCGCCATGTGGGAAGCTCCCTGGCTGGGGATTGCACTCGTGCTGCAGTGGCTGCAGATAGCTTCATAGGCTGAGACTTAACTGGTTGTGCTGCCGGGGAGGAGGCCCAGCATTGTGTCTTGACCTGGGTCGCGCAGCTGACCTTCTCCGAGGCCTGCGTGGTGCCTCTCCAGGCAGCTGCTAATCCTGGGGCTGGAGGGCCACTGGTTTCTCTCCAGCCTCCATCATGTCCATGCCAGGCATGCCGAGTGGGCTTCAAATCTATGCCATATGGTATCGCTGATTTTCCTGGGTGCTGTTTTTTTTTTTTTGAAGATTTGTTTATTTATGCATACAAGCTGGGCATAGGCCAGAAGTGGGGGTGGGGGCAGTGAGAAGATTCACCAGAGACAGAGTGGGGAGCAGAAGAGGTGGATCTACTGAAATACACTGCTGAGGGGAGCAGTGGGGAGACAGGAGAGGTCTGCTGCAGCATGTGGGAAGCTCCCTGGCTGGGGATTGAGCTCCAACTGCAGTGGCTGCGGACAGCTTCATAGTGCTGAGACTGCACCCATTGCTCTACCAGGGTGGCCCATCCGAGTCCCGTTTTTATATAAACATTGGATCCTATGTTTTCCTCTTTACTTTCTGTGATGAGAGAAATGCTAGCTTTTGAGCTTAAAGTTGTGCTAAGGCTTTTGGGACCTATCTAAGCTTGCTTTTAAAAATTAAGGACAGGCACAATGTAAACTGAACAAAAAAGGAGCCAGAGGCCGAAAACTTTCCCTCTGCAGAACCTGGTGAGTCTCTACCTGCCCCCACATACACATCCTTTGACTCTCTTCAAAGACTACAGAGGCCAAAGGTCAACGGCCCACTTTGAAATGTGGGATTTGAATGTTTTTATGTGGAGGTTACAGGGCAGCCAGACACAGGCCTAACTTCTCCCCAGAGACCTACATCTGCCCACTTCCCGCCTTGTGCCTTGAAAGCATTTGTGTTTCTGAAATTTGGCAAGATGGGCACTTTTTTAAAAAATGGAAATGGGTCCAACCTCTATTTGGTGTTGTGAAATTCACTTTTTCCTTTTGCTTAACACTATGTTTTGGACATCTTGTCTGTACAAAGTCTGACCTCATGCTTTTTAACGGTTGCACAGTGTTCTAAAGGTTTGCAGCTTGAAACAGAGTTCTTTATGCTAAAGCATCAGTGGACGGCTGGGGAGAGGATACGTCGAACAGGAGGCTTCAGGAGGCAGCAGCTTGCTCTGGTCAAGCTCCCAGGCCATGGGGCTGTGGGCTTTGGCCTGCAGAGGGGCCAGTGTGGGGGCCCTGGGTCCGTGGGGTTGGGGTCTCCGTGCTGGGAAACATTCTCTTCCACACTGACTTCCACCCTCCTGCTCACACATGCACATACTTACACACACACACACACACACACACACACACACACACGCTGCTGTAAATGTGAGCTTGGCCTTCCTGTCCCGAGGAGGTAGAGTGGACGTGTTGAAACGCTGATGGAGCCCTTAGCGTGTGCCCAGCACCGACACAGGAACGTCATGTGTCATTGCCTGTGGTCCTCAGAATGCTTTACTGATGGGGAAATTTTGAGGCTTAGACAGGGAGTGCTGTCCCCACAGATACCCAGTGGGTCAGGGCAGAGTCTGATCCCCATTTCGCTGCCCTTTCAGATCTGGGAGGAAGGGGTCAGCTAAACCTGGCCAGAAATGGGCCTGGGGCCCTTAGCTGGGATGCTCTTGAATGTGGACGTGGGTGCTCGGCCATTGGCAGCCAGGCTATCCCCAGCCTCCTCCAGTGCTGGGGCGCCAGGGGAGACACAGAAGACAGAAGGTAATGACGTGGTTCAACCACAATAAATTTGGAGGCAGAAGGGCCTTCTCCCATTTGTGGGAGGTAGAGTAATAGTCTCCCAAAGACGCTTCTATCCTAATCTGGAACCTGTGAGTACATTAACTCACTGTGGCAAAAAGGGTAAGAGTCTGTGACCTTGAGATAGGAGATCACCCCAGATTATCTGGGTGGAGTAGACATCATCTCTGTACTTCTTGTAGGTGGAGAGGGCTTCCCCAGGTTGGGGAGATGTCTCATTGGCCTGGCATGGAAGGTGGAAGAAGGGAGAATGAATCTAGGAATGCAAGTAGCCTCTACCAGCGGGGAAAGGCAAGGAAGTGGATTCTCCTCCACACCGCCATTGCTGGTACTTGATTTTGGTGTGGTGGTAGCCGTGTCCAACTTCCAGATTCAGGAATTGCTATGAAAGCTGCCATGAAGACCCCCATTCATCCAGGGTGATGGGTGCATTCATCCACCGGACCCTTCTTTTCTCACACACACGCACATGTAGTAGAAATGCTACTGTGGAAGGGTTGGGTGCTGAAGGGTGCAGGTCTGGTTCTCAGCAATGATTGTGATAATACTACCATTACTACTGACACTACTGTTGTTACTAATACTGTTAGTATTGACACTAATGGCAGCAAACCCTTAAATCACATCCACCATGAACAAACACACACACACACACACACACACACACACACGCTGCTATGTGAGTTCTACTTATAAATTCCTTCAGTCCTTACAACAGCCCTACAAGGCAGGTTACTCTTTGTTTACTCTATTTTTACAGGTGGAACAACTGAGGCACAGAGAAGTTAAATGACTTACCCAGGATCACACAGCTAAGAAGAGACAAAGATGGGATGTGTACCCAGGTCTGTGGCTCCCATTTATTTACTCACACACTTAAAGACCCACCACGGGCGTACATTGGCAAGTCACCTTGGTCCCAACAGCAGCTCTCCCCCAGCTCCATCACTGGCCAAGGGCATGAGAAGACCAGGCAGAGAGAAGTGAGTCAGGAATCTCTGGCTCCAAAAGGGATTTTCACGGAGGGTTCCTGTCAAAGCTTCAAACAAGGCACTTGTAAGAAAAAAGTCGCTCATTTCCCCCCTGAATTTCACATCTCCTTTTATGAGACTTCACTCATTTCAGCCAGATGATTAGTCCAAGGCTTAATTAACCATGAGTCAGTGCCTTTTCTTGGCATGATCCTCAGACCTGTCAGCTCTTAGAAGAGGGGCCATCCTTGGTTTGGTGTTCCTGGACTGTTGGGGTGTCTCCGATACCCTCCTCTGCCCCCCCTTCTCCCCACCACCCCAGGGCTGCTGAGTTGGGCAGGCCAGGGGCATTAGAGATAATTGGTGTTTTCAGGCAGCCAGCAGCTGGGGGGTTCACAGCTCCACCCCTACCTGCCTTGGGGCAGGGCTGGGGACTCCTGAACCTGTGGAACTGGTTTGGAGGCTGTTATTACTGAGGCCCTCTGGGAAGGGATGGAGCCCCCGAGGAGGGTGAGGATGGGAATGGTGGACTTGAATGAATGGGGTTGGGGGGCTTGTCTGGAGGAGTGGGGGAGAGGTAGGAACGGGCTATGGGTTGCTGAGGAGGGCAAGCTGGGTGGAAATGGTGTGGGGGAGAAGTGGGGGCCTGGGGCTCTGCCTTGCTCTCTCCTGACTCACTGGTTCCTTATTTCCCAGCTTCCCCCATTCCTCCCCCATCCCCATCCCATCCAAGTTCCAAGGAAGGCCCAGCACAGGGGCTGCAATGGTGAGGAGAGAACGGAAATCACTTTGAGACGCCCCCAGATCCTGAGAGCCCACCATGCGAGGCTCAAGTCTGGTGCTGCTTCTCGAGACCCACCCCAGAGGGGTGTTAGGGGTTCTCACTGAGCCTGAGGGGTCTTGTGAGGCGGGGTAAGCAGGCTCAGGGGACCCTGAGAAATGATGAGGCCCCTTCACGGACAGGTTACTGGGTAATCGGGCTGGATGCCATCTTCCTAGCCACTTTGGGCCTAATTACCGAAATAATTAAGGCCCAAGTTATTTTCCACTATTAACCTCCAGTGTCCCATTCCACATCCACCCAACCGCCTTCTTCTGACCCATTTAATTCTCTCCCTTCCCTCCCTCCCTCCCACCCCCCTCCAGATTCCTCCTTTGTCCCATTCCCCTCCTCTCCTCTCCCCTCCTCCCTCCTTCCCTCTTTCTTTCTCTCCTTCCAAAAAGCATCACACGCAGCCAGCCCTGTGCCTCAGGTTAGAGTCCAGGGGTGACTCGCTCCCCTGCGGAACCCACAGCCCAGGGGTGTGAGGACATTGCAGAGGGGTGAGGTCTGTGTTAAGAGGCATAGAACAGAGGGGCTAGGTGGTGGGATGGTGGGGCCAGCGAGAGAACAGCCCATGAACTTGCACTCCAGGCCTGTCACTCCTGCCCCTTCTCAGTAAATTCTCATGACAGTGGTAACCCGTGTTTGAAGAGGCAGAGCGACTGCTTCAGGGTCACCCAGTGGGACCCAGGGCAGAAGGGATTCAGACTCAGCTGCGTCTACCAAAAGCCTAGGATTTCCCCATCACCGGGAAGGGTGTTCCAGGCTGAGGGAACGGCATGCCCAAGGGCAAGGCACAGGAGGATGAAAGGACTTGAGTCAGCAGCTCCCGTTGGCTGGAGAGAGCCCCACGCAGTGGGGAGCAGTGGGGGCCACTCCAGGGCTTGGCAAAGGCCACGTTAGGACAGACTTGAGAGCCAGGCAGGGAACAGGGATAGGAAGGCTTCGACGGTTTTATGGGGGAAGCAGCAGGGGCTTGAGAGGCTGGGAAGACTAGGACGTGGAGCCAGGCTCTGGCAGGTTTAAATCCTGCCCTGGCCACTTGCCGCTGTGCGACCCTGGGCGAGTCTCTGAGGGCACCTTGCTCCCTAGTGGGGCTATGATGGTTCCTGCTTGGCGAAGCTGTTGTGTATTAGTGCAGAGTTGGGCACAGAGCTGACAACTATTTCTGTTTTCTTACAGAAAGCAAAGAACTGGGGGAGGTATGGGGATTGCCAGGAATCCCCAGGAAGGTAGTTTTGATTTCCAGACGGCATGCTGAGGCCATGGGGGGCTGAGTGGAGAGATCCCCACAACCTAGGGGAATAGGCTGGGCAGGTTCTGTACCCACTGTCCTTGCCAGAAGCTCCTGAGTAGTGGGGGTGGGAAATCCAAAAGTCACCCATGGAGGAGGGAGGGGGCAGTTCTTCCCAGGGAGGTTGCCCAGGGAACCCCCTCTCCAGCTCTAGTGCTTGGGGCAGGGCAGAGCTGGGGCTTGGGGCAGGCTCTGTTTTCCTACTGTTTCTCTGTGAACCTCAAACTGGCCTGGTCTGGGTCCTCTGGCCACTGAGCCTTTTCTGCTTCTGATGGATCATCTGAAGAGTGAGATGTCTCAAGGGCTTGCCATGGTCTGGGGGCTGACTCCTGGGGCCAGGGGGGTTCTTCATGTGCCATGGGAGTAGTCCTCTCACTCACTGGGTAGCCTGCCAGGGTGACACCCCCAAACGTGACTTGGTTAGTTTGAAAGGGTCAGCCCTTTCTTAGGCAGATCACACCCTGCCCTGGGGCGCCCTCATCCAGGACCCACTTCAGCAAGCCCAGCGGCACCAGTGGGTGCTCACGCCACTCCCAGCGGCCTTGGAGATGCTTCAGCTTCTTTCAGATCAGAAGGAAAAAGTGGATATAATCCAGCCTGGCTTATATATTTTCCTTCATATCAACAGTCATACATGATAATTTTAATGCATTGCTACGGAGGAAGGGGCTCTCTCATGCCAAGGTTGCATTTTGCCAGGAAAGTCGTGGCACAGCCTGGTCCTTCCTTCTCCTGCAGGACCAAGTCCCAGGATCTCAGGACACGAAGACCT
This sequence comes from Scalopus aquaticus, assembly GCA_004024925.1. Lineage (NCBI taxonomy): Eukaryota > Metazoa > Chordata > Mammalia > Eulipotyphla > Talpidae > Scalopus > Scalopus aquaticus. Next base: position 16,296 of record PVIJ01006357.1, on the reverse strand, counting down.
CAGGCGCGGGGCTCATGCGGGGTTGGGTTCAAGTCCTGATCCTACCAACTGCCAGCTCCGTGGCCTTGGCTAGGTCACCTAGTCTCTCTGACCTCAGTTTCCTCATCTGTGACATGGATGATGAATGAATAAATGAAAAGCTTTTAGCGAGGTTACCTCCGAATGCTTAAAAAGCATCCGTTCTATCAAAGTTGTGCAAAAGTTATGGAAACTATCAAGAAATAAAGGCAATCAGCTTGGCTTCCAGACCATTGTCTTAAGAGATGTTTCCTGAGCGCCTGGTATGATCAGATTCTGTGCTGGGCATCCTGCTGTGGTCCCTGGCCGCTCCTCAGCCTCTGCACACCCTGGTCCCTACCCACCACGTTTGCGTTGCCATCCCCTGCCTCCCCATTTCTGAGGCACAGACACCCCGTGTTTCCTGCCTAGGCCCCTTCTCTCTCCTTGATTTCTGATTCCTTAGTTGCCACTAGATCCTGGGAATTCTCTCCCTGCTCCAGTCAGGCAGCCCCACTGGGACCCAGTTGAGGTCATCTGTCACTTTTGCTCACTGCAGGAGGAACTGCCCCAACAATTGTCTCCTGCCATCCCCATGTTCCGGAAGGTTCCATTCGGACCCTCCCCCTCCTCCACAGAGCCACATCTAAATTCAGTCCTGGAGTTGTCTGTTATAACTTCTCCCTAACTATCTGCAGAAACGCGGGTCAGGCAGCCTCCCATTTGAAATGTTGACAGCGTCAGCTTGCTAATAAAATAAAAGCCTGTTTTCTATCTTATCCCTGCCAAAGACATCACGAATGATTGATTGATTGATTTAAAGAAATTAAAACATGTCACATATTTTATAAGCATCTTAAGTACCCATGCTGGAGCCTGGGTACCTGACATAAAGATTCCAGCTTAAAAGTGGAAATAAATATTTTTCAATACCAAAATCAATATAAAATTTCAAAAGATGAATAATGAACAAAAAATATTTTTTTATATAGAGGAAAAAATTGTGGAACCTCAGATTTTCCATGGTTGTGGCCATGGCTTAAATTAGGGAAAAAACACAAAAATTAAATACAACATAATAACCACAGATGGAGTCAAAGACATTAGGCGAGTGGCAGAAAAAGCCCCTTCCTCATTCCCGTCTACTCTCAGGCACTCAGAAGCTCTGGATCCTCGCCCATTTCTCCAGTCTTGTCTTCTCATCTCTCCCTTTACTTGTAAATCCAATATTCTGTACTGCCAGCATTTACCTCCTTGTTCCTGTCAGTGCTGTTCCCTTGGCTTGAGATGCTCTCTCTTGCTGATCCTCTTAAACATAAATCCCATGAGGGCAGAAACCTTACCTTCTTCACTGATGGGTCCCACGTTGAGAGAAAAGTGTCAGGTATCAGTAGGTGCTAATTAAATATTTAGGAATGAATGGTCAGCCTTGAAAACTCCTATGTATGCTTCAAAACCTCAAATATTCTCTATCACTGTGCCACCCCATCCTTCTGGCAGTGTCTGACACTGTAGTCTTTATTCCCACACTAATTTGTTTTGACAACTTTTAAAGAATTTTACATGTCTGAAAATCAAAGGGAGTGCTGGGCTTTGGAGGAGGCAGATGTGGGTTTTAATCCTGCCGCTGACACTCCATTCACTCACTCATTCTCTCACTTACTCATTAATGATTGGTACCTCTACCAATCCCTGGGAATTAAATGGTGAGCAGAGGCAGACTGGTGCCTGTTTCCCAGAGAATTTCCTGTGGGTTTGTCTATTGGACTTCCTGAGCCTCAGTTTCCTCAACTGTCACCTGGGTGATAGTCCTGTCCCCAGGGGCTTGTTGAACAGAGTAAGTTCTAAGGCACAGCAGGGCACTTGTAGATTTTCCCTAGGTCCCACCTTCCTCTCTGGACTCCCAGCTCTTCCTCAGGACTGGGGACCAAGGTGGGGGGGAGGGGTCCCGTTTACTTTCTCTTCCCTTGGGCATTGTGGAGGCAACAAGAAGTGTTAGCTGGTACTGAGGATGGCTGAGCGGTTCTGTGTGCCTGTCTCTGTGTTTCTCTGGCACATGTACAGGCACGTACACAAGTGCACATGCCATAGAACACGCATACCCCCCCCCCCACATCCCACAATCACACAGGGTGAGATCTGGCCTCGCCTGACCTGACAGTCTCTTCCACACCCCAGAACCATCCTTTACCTCTGAGTGGGCCAGTGCTCGGGACAAGCCAGAGCCCAGAAATCCTGGAATTCCCAGGTCTGGGCGGGTGCAGGGGTGCCCCAGGGCAGGGCCTGCCCAATCTCTTGCTCCAGGTGGCCAAGGCCCAGGGAATGGCATGCTTTCACCCGATTTCTCAGAATCTCTGGGGATGGTGACGCAGAGCAGATGGTAGAATCACCTCCATCGCAGCCCTACCGTGCTCTGCCTGCCAGTCACACTCCGGCTCAGCCAGGTGGCGGTCCCCCTTGTGCAAACAGCCCTGCGGGGAGCAGCGGGTGGCCGCAGGTTGGACATGGCAGCCGGTCGGTCACTTGTGACTCGGGACTCCTAACCCCTTCCTGCAGTGGTGGGGGAGAAGGTGGAACATCTGTCGCCTGGGTTCTCGCCGCAACCCGAATCTCGGGCACAGTCTGGGGCTGCCCCTTGTCTCTAGGCCTCTCCCATCTGCACTAGTGTCTGACTGGCTGGTAGGAGGAGCAAGGCTGGGAGCCTCTTTGGCCCCTTAATTTTTCTATGAGATCCTTGCACGATTCTGCACAAATTTCTTGTATATCTGTCATATGCCAGGCCCAGTGGTTTCTGGAATCACCTCCAGACTCACTTCATTCTGACTTTAAGATTGCCAGCTCCCCCAAGTTCTTCGAGGACTTCTTATATTCTTGGGAACCTCCTGAGTTATGTGCCCCTCAACCCCCAAAATGGGGTCGGTCTGAAGGGTTGAGAGGGGTGGGAAGCCCGGGGCCAAAACAGAGCCTGGAGTCTCTTCTCTAGAAGGTAGGGGTCACCATCTCCGGGGGTGGAGTTAGAAGAGCAAGGTGGAATTGCAGGTGTGCCTATGATATACTTCTATTTGAAATCATGACAAAATTTTGTATTTGCAAAGTTATTGTAAAGCTACAAACCTCAGTGAAAAATGGGTTTTAAGACTTGCTTTGCTGTTTTGGATTTGTAGGAGATTTTTCTAAAGGGGCAATGGTTAAAAAATTAAGCTGAACCATCCATCGAAATTGCTTTTATTTTTCTCTAGGTCAAACATGGTCGAATATTGCAGTGTCTTCTGGTTTGACTGAAATGTGGGGGTTTAGCTGAAGAATGCATGGGAAGCTGAGACGATAGGTGTATGCTGAAGAGGGATGACTCACAGAAGGAGGAGGCAGACAAAGAAAGGGAAGAGGGACTGAAGGCGAGAGGAAGCCAGGAGGGGCGGGTCGTGGTCTGGCATTTTGGGCCTGGGCCTGGATAATTCCACCCTGCGGCCCTGCAGCCCTTCCAGCCTCTCCTCTCTGCGGTCACCTCAGGGCCTTTGCTCTGGCCACAGTGGCCTCTGTCCTGCCCTTGAATGCCCCGTGCGCTCTCACCCCAGCCTCCCGCAGGCCGTTTTCTCCGCCTGCAGTTCTTGCTCTTCCCATCTACTTTGTATGAAAACTGCCTCTCTCCTTCAGCCTCCGACCTCACCTCAGGGCTTCCCTGACCTTTTGCTGGACTCAGTTAGGTGCCCCTAATGCTGTGTGTCCTCATTTCTCACTTTAAAATTCCTTACTCTGATATTCCTCTCTCCCAGTTCACTGTGAGGGCAGGGTCAGGCCTGGCTTGTCACTGTGTCCCTGTCCCTAGCACGGGGCCAAGCACCCCATTGATCCCCATCCCTAGCACAGGAACAGCACAGGCAGCCCTGTGGTGACTGCAGAGGAGCGACTGGACGGGCGGCCACATCCTCGGGATGCAGGAGTCCAGGTCTCCAGCCAGCCAGGCCTCTGATGCAGCGACAATGCCTGGGCCAAATGGTCCATGTGGAGCTTCTGACTCTAAGAACGGATGGAAGTTTCCATTGACGGGTTTAGTGCATGGGAACGAGAAGCCACTGTGGACGGGTGCTCTGGTCGGCTGGCGCTGCAGAGCAAACCCTCACAAGCCTGCGGTGGGAAACTGCCTCCCTTTGGGGCAGGGATTCAGAAGGGTATGGCGGGTCCAGGGCTCCCTGAGGCTGGCTGGACTCCCGCCACTCAGGCTAGGGAGCTCCTTCCAGGGGCCTCCTTCACTTCCGTGTCTGTTCCCAGACTGGGGTGCAGGCTGGGTTCAGAGCACCCACTTTTGGCCTTGAGCACCATGTTCTCAGGGTAATGGGCCAGTAGGTTTTCTTAATGGCAGCCTGGACTCTAAGTGCCATCAAATGAAGTGAAGTCTCGTGGCACGTTGTGACATGACTTAGGAAGCCATATAACGTCACTCCTGCCATATCCTATTGCTTAAAGCAGTCACAAGTCCCTCCAGTTCAAGGGAAAGGAGCATGGACCCCACTTCTTCATAGGAGCAGTGTGAGAGACTGTCTGGCCGTGTTCTAAAACCACAGTGCGTGGTCTGCGCCTCTGCAGAGTTTAGGGATGAGGCCCTTGGGCAGATGGTGAACCCACTCAGCGTTGGAAAAACACTTGAAACTCTTCCAGGTAGAGGAGGAAAGACGCGTGTTGGAGTTCAAGTCCTGGTGTTGTCACTTGGTCTCTGTGGGGTCTTTTTTTTTTTTTTAAGATTTATTTATTTATGCATACAAGCTGGGGTACAGACCAGAGGTGTGGGGTGGCGAGAAGATTCACCAGAGACAGAGTGGAGAGCAGAACAGGCAGATAAAAGGAAATACACTGCTGAGGGGAGCAGCAGGAGAGGCAGGAGAGGTCTGCCGCGCCGTGTCTCCCCTGGCCGGGTGTCGAACTCACGTTGCCGCTGCCGACAGCTCCACAGCGCAGCACTTAACTGCTGCACCACCAGGGAGGCCCTCTGTGGGGTCTTGAGCAAGTCACTTAACTGGCCTGAGTCTCATCCTCCTTTCCTGAAAAACGACTCTTGCTTCTGCCCCAGGTTCCTCAGGGCTGTGTCTGGCGCTGTTCATGCTTCATTTCCCTGAATCATCCCAATACCTTTAGGAGGGAGGTACCTGCATTGTCTCTGCTTTATAGAAAGACACTGAGACGGAGAGAGGACAAGGTGGCTTGCCCAGGGCCACGCAGCATGAGAGCTGCCAAATGCCAGCGCAGCCTGATGGCACAGTAGCGCAGAGAGTGCCAAGGCAGCAGAGACGCTCGCGCAGGGCCTGGGCAGGGTCTGGCACCTCCAGGGCTCCTCACTGCATGCACTGGAGTCCATCCAGTGAAGGAAGGAGAGAGACTTTGAGGCCATGGGGCCCCAAACGCATGCTCTGGAGGGGGAGCTCGAGGGGTGCTCTGCTTACTATGGGGGAGGGAGAAGCCTGATGGAGGAACACTCCCTTAAATCTCCAACGGACCGTGTTGGGGCAGAGAGAGCTCTATGCTCACTGAGGCAGAATATGGTCCAATATCAGCCATTGGGAGCTTCACTCTGTGAAGTAGTGAGCTCTCTGCGCTGTGAAATGTGAATCTCGCGGAAGTGTTGCTGAAGGCAGGCCTGTAGTGGGTGGGTGGTTGGGTGTGCATGAAACTGGACCTTGAGAAGGGATTCACACCAGCAGACCCTCAAGGCTTAGGATCAGGACTCTCTTGGCTGCCTGGTAAAAATAATTTTTGGATCCAGGCAGCCCACTGTTTGCTAAGGTGCTAAGAATTATTTTAATGATGACTAAGTATCTATCTTACCTATATAATTTTATTTGAATTGTGTAATAATGCTAATAGGGATTATCAAAATTGAGGAAACAGAAGAACAGAGAGGTTAATCACCTTGCCCAAAGTCACACAGTAATTGATAGAGCTGAGATTTGAACCCAGGCCTCTGGGTCTATTCGTTGTTGTCCTGGCCTGAGGATCTGACCAGGACACCATTGCCCTTGGGGTCTCTGGCCAGTGCTGACAATAATGAAAGAAAGGTGTCCCAGGTGTCTTCTTGTGCTTTGCTTCCTGGACCTATGGGTTTGCTAGCTGGAAACTTAAGGCAGTGTTGATAGGATCCCTGAACGCCTGGTGGGCTTGGGGACCCACCTGCATAGAGGCAACTTTGCCTCATCAAATGTACCCAGGTACCCAGCACTCTTTGGGAATTCCCTGGGAATATGGCCACAAAGGGGCGGGCACGGTGCCTGGCTGCAGGGGCTGGCGGTGAGCTGGAGGCTGTGCTCTCTGCCTCTGTGGGCCCTTGCAGCTGCTGTGGGCAGCAGGGGCACTGCGAGAACCACTGGCCGCCCAGCTAGGCAGACACTGGAGGTCACTGGGGGCATTTGTATTTTATCCTAAGTAGCCCCCTTTTATTCTAAATAGCCCTGGAGGGGGTAACTAAAGGCTTGTTGGCAGGGCGTGCCTGCTGTTGTGGCCAGCAGGAGGGCATGGGAGCCAGGGAGGGTGTCTGAGGGGGCCCTGGGCAGCCTGGGTCTGTCTCCAAGCCCCTGGGGGTGGGAGGAAGAGGCCCTGCTGGGAAGATTTTCGGCTCCCTTGCAGGGAACTTCCTCTTACCCAGTCCCCCATAAAGCCGGGCACTGCGGGTAATTATAGGCTGCCAGAGGCCCAGGGCAGGGAGGCTGGGGACGTGTGGGGGGCGGGTGGGGTGCTGGCTGACAGGAGCCGTCATGCCGGCCTGGTTGCCAGAGAGGAAGGGTGCAGACACAGGCCCCCATAAAGTCTCCCCAGAGCAGGCGGCTTTTACAGGCATTCTGGGTGGGGACATGACATCACCAGGAACCAATGGGGGGCTCCTCCAGCCCTCTTTTCTTCTCTGGGGCCCTTCTCTGTGGTTGTTGACTTACTTCCTCGGTACAGTGGATACCTTCTTTGGCAGCTTGGACACAGGGGCGCTGCAGTCCCTGGGTATGCCCACCGCCCTGTCCCGGGCGGGATAAATGGGTGGCCTGGAGTTTCTTTCAAGCCACAGCTTCAACTTTTAATGAGTCCACTTCTTTTCAAATATATCCATCTGAGAAAAATAACCCACATGAATTGAGAATAATCCACACTGAAAGGAAACCACCACCCAGAGCAGAGGGACCTGGGCTCGGTCTCTCCTCCTCTCCTCATCACCTCCCTGGTTCCTGGCCAGGTTTCCGTCTCATTTGAGCCTCAGTCGTCCCATCTGTCCAGTGGGGATGGCAGCAGCCATGCTGCGGGGTTCTCTCTGCTGGGTCCAAAATGCCCACCAGCCGTGAGCCAGACTTCTGAAAAATCCACTGTGCCCCAGCGCCCTTGATTCCAAGACTTAAAAAGCCTTCCCAGATCTCTCTGCTTCCCCCATGACATTTATGGGGCAGATGATCTTAAGGAAGACGGAAATGAGGCCCAGACAGGCTGAGGGTCTTGTGAAAGCTACGCTGTCTAATTAAGAGCTGTTTGTGGTTCTTTTGTGAAGCACCATCATTTGTTAGCTCCTGTTAAAAGAAACTATAAAACCAATATACAGCCCAACTGAAAATTTAGAAAATGAGGGAGAAAAAAAAAAAACAAAACCTCTCCAGAAGGCTATACCCAGCATCGCAAGGGCTCCCACTTTTATGTTAATTCACAGTTTGTACATACTGGTCTTGACAATAAACTTGAAATGTGAAGCTGCTTTCCCACTTACGGTCCCAGTCTCAGAGCGCTCTTGCCTGCTGTACCAGTCTACAGATCATCATATTAATGGCTACCTATTATTTCATCAAGTTGATGCTAGGTATTGTTGCATTTTACTTTCAATATTTCCCTATGCTAAATAATGCTTTAATGAACACTTTCCTTTTTCCACAGTATTTCTCTTTATATGTCTCATTTCCTTAGGATAAATTCCCAGAAGTGGAATCCGTGGGTCTCGGGGTAGGAACATTTTTGTGGTTTGTGATACATATTTTCCAATTTACTTTCCATAAAGGCCATTCTAATTTACTTTGCCTCCAGCAAAGTTTGCCTCTTTGGCAGTTTCAGGAGACCTCTCCAGCAATAGGTATTATTGTTTATAATTTTGTTTGCCACAAGACACACTATACCTTTTTTATTTTAATTCCCTTTTCTTTGTGGCTTCAAAGATACAGAGGCATTATCTGTATCGAAGGATTTACATTCTCCTCTTAACACTGTCTGATAGTTTTGGTGGGACAGAATGAGATGAGTCTTGCTATAAAAAGTGAGAAAACCATCCCTCCATGCTTGTGGAGGGAAGCACATTGCCAGACAGTAATAATTGTAATGAACTGGGGCTGCCGCCAAGCTGAAATAAACAAATGATTACAGTAGACAATAGAAGTGTGAACCTGACCCTGACTAATGAAGTCGCTAATGTGGCTTCCTGGGGTGGATGTCAGCCAGGGGCTTCCCCTGTGACTTGTACCGGTCCTGGTGACAGCCATAAATGGTTTGGGGATATGGGGAGGGGGTGTGACTTGGGGTGTGTCTGGCTTCCAGCAGAGCAGAAGAGGAGCGATTGGGTAGAACTTCATAGGAAGAGCAGTTGGCAGGGGGGCATGAGGAGACCCCACATGGGGAGGATTTGAGGCACAGCCACTTGGCGACTAGGTGATTAGTTAGCCATCCCAGTCATGGGCTTCGCACTGGCCCAGAACCCAGCCACTCTGGTCAGCCTGGCAGATGTGATGCTAACAGCTCCACCAGATGAGACACGTGGAAGATCTCTCTGTGGCCCGAGGGACACCGAGGCACCCAGCACACACCTGTCCCTTTGCCCTCATCCCCACCCCCATCTGTCTCTCCCAGGAGGGGATGCTCCCTGCCTTCGTTGGCCTTTCCTCATCCTGCTCCCTGGCTCTCTTCGAGTCCAGCGGCTCCAGGCTTCAGCCCTCAGTCCTCAAGTTCCCGCACCCTCGATGGGGAGGAAGCAAAGCCTCTCTGGGCCAGCCCTCTGAGGCCGCCGTGTGGATTCTCCATGTGGATTTGCTCAGAGTTAAGAGGTGCCCCTGCTCTGCCCAGCCATCCTTTGGCCCCAGTGCTAGCTCCTGGAAAGCCAGCTCGGACCTCCATGTAGCTATCAACCCACTCCTTTGCCTCCTCAGAGGAAGTTTTTACTGCTCTCTTGCACCAGGTCTGTAATTGCTCTGTTCACAGGTTGGTTGGCCCGCTCTTCCAGATGCCACCAGAGCCTGCAGCCATATCTGTGCCTCCCTTGCCAGCCCCAGAACCTGCCTGGACACACGAGAGGTGCTCAGGAAGATTGCTGCAAGGTAAGTGATAAAATGAAGACTCCACCATCTACCATCTACTCCCTCCCCACTCTGAACTGGTCTAATTTGGTGAGGGTAGAGGGGAAGGGTATGGTTGTGCCCACTTTACAGGGGGCAATGGCGAATGACACCAGCTGGCACACTGAGCTTCCCAAAATGCCAGGCTCAGATAATTGTCCCAACAACAGGAGGAGGTAGGTCCCATTGTTATTCTTGCACTTCTGGGAGGAGACGGAGGACAAGAACGTGCCAGGGTTGTGTGGCTAGGACGGGACAGAACGAGCATCTGAATTCAATTCTGTGTGTCACCCAAGTCCCCACCCTGCCCGCTTGCTCCTTCTGACATCACCGTTGCCGTCTCCACCTTGGGGCCCCGGGTTTGGAGAAGGAACGGTATTTTGTTTGTCCTCGAATCTCCTGGTGCAGCGCCGAGTGCAGGGCTGGGCATGGTAGGTGTCATCCGTGCTGACGAAACGGCCAGCCGGCTGGACGGAGGGGATTGGCTGTCTGCCCCGCTCTGCTGCAAGTGGGAAGTTTCTGCGTTCATGCAATTCAGTCAAGAGGTGGGGGCTGGGTTTAACTTGGGGCTGATGTCGTACCTGAGTTGTTCTGGTCATAAAACAGGAAGGCGTGTCCTCATGGGGACACAGCTAGCTGCGTCTCTGCCTGCCAGTGCATCAGGTATGTCTTGCCAAATACTGAAGGCAAAATGGAATGTCCTGGGAGAGCAAATAGCCGCCTCCCTCCCGTGCCAGGTGAGCCGGATCGTTTTGCTCCATCCACACACGCATTCTTCTCCCTGCTGATGACCTCGGGAGATAACGTCTCCCGGAGTCCCAGGGTGTGCGGAGCAGCTGCTGTGAATGTGGTGGGGCTGCCAGGGTCCATGGGTCTGGGTGGGGTGGGCGCAGTCCCCTTCTAGGCTGCAGACACTGAAGGGGGGCACTATCCTCCATCTGAGGCTGCAGAGTCAGGCAGGGCCTGCCCCATCCTGGGGAGAGCCAAGTGCCAGGCCTGCAGCCCCTCAGCCAGACTCTCACCCTCTGAAGCTGGAGCTGGGCGGGAGCTGGTGGTCTAAGTTCTGCGTGCAGAGCCCACCTGGCTGGAGGTGGGGCTCAGCTCTTGATCTCTACCCAAGGTGCAGGTTCAAAATACTGGGTGCCAATTTGCACTTGTCTGTCGTGGCTTCCCCACCAGGGCATCAGCTTTGCTGGTACTTTGGGTTCCAGGGTGGACAATGATGGCAATAAGAATAGCTGATATTTATTGAGCATTTGCTGTGTTTTAAATGATATCTCAAAGTGGTTCACACCATGGATATTACAGTTTGCAAGGTTTGGGCTTAAATCCAGACCAATCTGCTAGTAGCTACGTGACTACTGCGAGTCACCCCAGCTGTCTGAGCCCCATCTCCTCAGCGGTGGAATGTTCTGAGAAGGAAGAGTCTTGCCCCCAGAAGTCAGGGGGTGAGCAGAGAGTTTGCACACAGGTGCTCTTGTGTAGGCCCTCCCCCTCCCCCCTCCCCCCAATGGCGCTCCCTCTGGCAGGCGGCTTATTTTTCCAGCAGGCCTGTTGCTCCCTCTGTCCCCTGAGGCCTTAGCAAGGGTCCCAGGTTCCTTGCTGGCCAGGCCTCTGACCTCCTCACCCTGCTCCTGTCTGCTCCCATGGCCTCAGCCTTCGCCCTGGAGTCCTTTTGCCATTTCTAGCTTCACTGCTTCTTGTGCCCAGGCGTCCTTCATTGGGACTGACCAGACTGTCCCTGCCAGGGTTTGGGCGCTTGCTTCCCTTTCAGGGCCATGACCAGCCTTGAGCTTTCTTGCCTTCTGCTTCCTTCTCTCCTCTCCCTTCCCCTTTCCTCCCCTCCTCTCCCCTCCCCTCCTTTCCCGTCCCTTCTCTTGGTGAGAGAGACAGAGAAAGAGATGGAGAGAAGCACTAAGTGGGGAGGGGTGCAGGGCCATGGGGAAGTGGATTGGCCAGTCAGGTCCCCACTCTGTGCTTCTGGAGGCTTCTTCTTGGACTCTGCTCAGATGCACAGAGCAAGAGGAAGACCCCTCCCCAGTAGGACAGGGGCCAAACCTGCCTGTGCTCTGTCCCACATAGCTTGTACCAGAGGCAAACTCCACGATTGTCTGCATAGGTAGGAAGGCCAGGGCCTGGGCGAGGGTGCCAGAGGAAGAGCACAGCGCTGGGGTGGGCAGGGGAGAAAATAAACCCTCTTGCCAGGCCTCCCAGGGGCGAAGAGGGGGCCTGTGCCAACATGTCACACTCAGGGAGCCAGGCTCTCTCTGTGCTGCTCCCCCACCTGGGTGAGGAGCCGGAAGGCAGGTGGCGATGACTTTCTGCTCCAGCTGTATTCTGAAGGCCACAGGTGTCTCCCATCCTTCTCATCATGAGTCGTAGGTGTCTTCTTTTGGAGAAAGTATTTGTTGAATGAACTAATGCCATGTGAAAATGCTTGTGGTTACTGGGGTGGGGGTGGGGGGAAGGGAGTCATTGTTTGAATCAGAACAATTCTCTTCTCCTGGGACACTAAGAGTAGTCACGATGGGTAGATCGAGAAAGTGTGTGTGTGTACACTCACGTGGATGTGGAAGGTGGAGAGGATCAGGCATCACTCCCTGCAGCTGCTAGCACCCCTTGCTAGCCTGAGGTCCCCCAGTCGGGACCTCAATCTCAGGGTCACCCTTCCGCAGGCTGCTGGGGTGGGCTGAGTGTCAGTCTGGGGTGCTTGTTTTCCTGGGAGGGGCACCAGACCTTGCTGGGAGATTTGTACCAGCAGCTAAGCAGATAATTGCTTGTCAGATTGATTGAAGGCTTTTCAAAATGTCTTCTTCCTTGAAACACCCTCCCATCCCCCCCCACGGAGCAGATTATTTGAGTTGAAACCGTTTCCCCCTCAGCTTTTTTTCCCTCCTTTCTCAAAGTAGTAATTACTGCCCGAGTAGCCCTCCATGGCGTTTCCTGTCATTTGGAGGCTGAAGCCAGCGGCTGTTTCCTCTGCGGGGTGAGTGACAAGCAGGCCAATTAGGGAAACACCCCACCCCCAGCCTGGCGCAGAGCCCCAGGGGTCCTGGTGACCTCCATGGGGGGACAAGAGGGCCTGGTGTCCCCTGCGGGGGATGGTGGGTGGGAAGGAACTGGCTGACCTGCTGGGGGGGCCCCAGGATGAGGGCCCGGATGAGGCCCTCATCCTCGGTGCCCTCATCCCCTGAGCACGAGAATGGTGCCAGGCCCATGGTGCCCAGGCCCTCGGCCCCCGTAAAATCCCCACGTCTGGGTCACCAGCAGTGGTTCTCCCCAGGGAGCCGGCCCGGACCACGTCGTCAGATTCGAAACATCTACCAAGCGTCTCTACCGTTTCAAGCAGATGGATACGGAGGTGCTCACGCACGCCGAGCGGAAGGCTCATCGCCAGACGCAGGTGGTGAGTTTACGGATGTTCACAGCACAATTCTTTCAGCTTTTCCATATCCCAACATATTCACAATAAAATGTTGGTGAAATGTTGGCAAGGTCGTTCTCCCCACTCTGCTTATTCTCAGATTTATCATGGCTAGTGGCCTTCATTTTGCTTTCCTCCTCCTGCTCCTCCTCCTTCCTTATCTTCTCAGAATTTCCTCTCAGTTCCAGAAGCCAAGATATAGCAGGACTTGTCCTAGATGAGATTCACAGCCGAGGCTCATGAGTGAGGATAGCCTGAGTCTGTTCTCAGCTCTGTCACTCTGGGACCTAACTAGTCCGTGCCTCAGTTTCCCGTGTGTGAAATGGAGTCAATGATGGAATCTTCATGAGGTAGCTGAGAGGGCTAAATGCACATAAAAGGCTTAGCACCAAGCCTGGATGGTTATCTGTGCTTCACAAATGTTTGGTAAACAAGATAACCGTCCTCAAAAGGAGGTAGTACCTTGCTCAGGAACAGGAGGGACTCCGTGGGGGTGAAAGCGGATGGGAACTGTGTGTTTGGGAGACCCCGAGGATGTCAGTGTGGCTGGAGCATGGTGCAGAGGGGGGAGTGTGGCAGGCCTGGGGAGGGGGTTTGGAGCTGCTTGGCTTTGGTGATTAAGTGTACGCACTGGTATGGCATGGGGACATCCAATCCCAGCCCTGTCCCTGATCGACTAGGTAACGGTAAGTGACCCACATTTCAAAGCCTTAGTTTCTTTATCTGCTGAAACGGGATCACGACGGTTGCTATCTAAGGGGGCTGCATGAACTGAGTTAATGATGCAGAGGAAGCGCAGGGGGCCCTGGTGCCTGGCCCAGCGGGATGTGTGCGCTGTGCTTCCCACCTTTGTCGTGAATGCGGGGCACATGGTTACACACCTGTGGCTGCTTCACCCCCCCACCCCCCCACTCCCATGTGCATAGATGCGTCTGCAGCCAGCGGATGTCCAGCTGGTGTGTTTATGTCTACATGAAGGTGTGCAGTGGGCACAGGGCGCAGAGTCCAGGGGGCAAAGGAGTCCCTGGAGGAAGACCTACTTTTCTTGGGCAGGGTACCCTCCAGTAAGACATGGACTTCTGGGGTCTTCATTACTCATCAGGAAGAGTCACTGTCACTCTCCAACTTGAAAGACTCCGATGACTTCTCATTCTCGCTCATTCATTCATTTATTCATTTGTCCATTTGTTCATTCATTCATTCATTCATTCATTCAGCCGAAAGGCAGTTCTAGAGCTCCCACAATGCACTAGGCTCAGCCTCTTTGGTCACTTGCACTTGCTGCTGGCTATGTCTAGCTTGCTCTTGCACACACATATAACCCCACTGACCTTTTAGACTCAAATCTGATGCTGCATCCTCTGCAGCCTTCCTGATTACAGCAGGCCTTGTCTGTGCGTCCATTTGGCACCAGGTTTTTATCCCTCAGTGAGACCAGTGACTCCGATCTATTCAGCACCTCTGTTTTGGCTGAATGAATAAATGAATGAATGTGTGGTTTGTGAGGATGCTGGGTGGGGAGGGTGTTCCGGTCTTGCTGAACAGCTGGGAGTTGATTCACCAGCTTCTTCTTCAAGGCTGCTGTCCTGCCTGTGCCCGCAGCCCCACCAGGAAGGTGGCAGAGGCTGGGGCCCCATGGATATGGCAGTGAGAGTTAAAGGAGCAGCAGGAGTTGGCTGCTGGGGTGGTGAGTTCCTCAAGGCTGCTGCATACGTTGGGAAGTGGAGGGAAGCTGGGCAGGAAAGTTGTCAGTGTCCTTCAGATAATGTAGACATTCCGACCTTGGGCTGGGCCCAAGGTCCTCCCCTGGAGGCCTCAGCATGCCAGGCCCTGACCTGGGGAGGCCAAGGAAACCGCCTTGACTGCAGCAGCAGGGACTGGAGCCTGAGTTTATCTTCTTGCACCACACGTGGCTGCCCTGGTGGGTACAGGGTACTCAGACAGCTTGCAGGAAGCAGGAGTAGTTTCTGTCTCTCTGGGGGTGAGAGGTGACTGGAACTTGGCAGCCAGGGAAACGGGAGCTTCCTGTGGCCCGCCTCAGAGCTGAGGTTGGCAGCAAGAACCCAGACAGAGCTGGCAGCTCTGGAATGCCAAAGATGTGATTTTCCTGGCCAGTTCCTCCTGCAAGACACTTGGTGGGGCTGGATCGCAGAGTATATGTGTGTCTGGTGTGTGTGTGTGCATGCACACCTGTTGTGATGTGTGCACACATCATACATGCACACATTTGGGACGTGCACTTGCAGGTGGATAGTCTGTATGCACCCATGTGCATGCGTGTGTATTGTGAGCACATGTGTACATACATGCAGGTGCAAGGTGAGAGTTCAGGGTCTATGTCTGCCAGAGCCTGGACATAGTATATGTGTGAGGCAGGGATTTGTGTGCGCCCACGTGCTGCTGACAGAGGCATCTGCGTGTCCGTGAGCCTGTGTGCTGAACATGTGTGAGTGCACAGGGGTGAGAGTTCACTCTGTGGAGGTGTGCGTGTATGCACACATGGGGGTGTGTGGTGCAGGTCCTCATAGACCACCCAGGACCCCAGCAGGGTGAAGCAACTGACGGTGGGCATGAACAGAAGATGCTGGAAAGATCCAGCCCTTCGTGTAGCCCCGGGGGTCTCCTCCTGGCCAATAAATGTGATCGTTCTCACTCAGATATCTCAGCACAGGAATTCTCTGGGGCAGCCTGGATTACTATTCAGAGGTGGGAAATTGGAAGGAGTGGTGGCAGGGTGGTCTTTATGGGTGAGGCCCTTGGGAGGAAAGGCCCTAGGGGTTCTAGGTCTGGGAGCCAGACCAGCCTACTGCAGCCAGTCTGAGGAGGTTGACCTCAGGCAGGATCTGGATGCAACATCAATGGTGGGTGCCTGGTCTTTGGGTTGCAAAGGGGAGTTCCTACCTTGAATGAACCCCAGAAGGGTGCTGCAAACCCAGGAGCTGTGGGAGCAGAGTGGGTAGATCACCAACATAAGATGACCCCCTCCCTCCCCACCCGCGGGGGAGGAGGAGTTTGAGCAGCCTTTGCCTTCCCAGCATTTAAGAAAGTTTGTTATTTACATTTGCTAGGTGATTCGCGTGATACTTGCTCACATCCGAGCTTCTAACACTAGACCAGGAGTTGGCAAACTACAATTTGTGGGTCAAATGTGACCCCTGCCTGCTTTAGTCGATAAAGTTTTATTGAAACACAGTCCCATTCATCAGTCTTTTCTCATGTTACAAGGGCAGAGTTAAATACTTATGACCTTGACCCTGTGGCCTGCAGAGCTTAAAATATTTACTATCTGACCCTTCAGAGGAAAAGTTTGCTGACCTCTGTATTAGACTGTTAATTCCATGAGGGTGGAGACTATAAGCTTGACACACTATAGGAAGTGCTTTATAAAGTTTACTGAAATGAATGGCTGGGTTGATCAGTTTTGAAAAGTCAGTTTGCTGGAATCCCAGGCAGAGGGCTGAGCACGTGCCATAGTAGAGGGCCAAGAAATAGCACCGGAATGCTGGTCCTGGGGAAGTTTGCTGTGCTTGTAGCTCAAAGAAC